>WURT03104358.1:0-12287 GCA_009936505.3 Holothuria glaberrima
TCAGTGCACTGCTTTAAGGTTAACATTGACAAGTTCTTCCATGACTGTGGTAGAATCTAGTTGTTACTGGGCTGGTTAGGTGTTGGTTGTTTGCTTTTAGTTTGCGGGTTTTGGACTACAGGGTATCTTATGGGGTCTTAGCCCTCCTTTTCCCTTTAACCTGTTATGTTATGTTATTTGGGGAATGGGTGAGGGGAGGGTGGGGAAGTAGAGTGGGGGATCGATTCGGTGAGAAAGAAACAAAGGGTAAGAGCTAGCAGAAGTGAATAGACCCCCTGGATGTCTTATATTGCCCGAAGTCACTGCTGTGATGTGTCGTAATCGCCAGGGACCTCCAAATCAGTGCCAGGTCGGTAGGGACCCCTTTGAGAACCACTGATCTGGACTTTTAATCCTTTTACGCACACTTACAGTAGGCGGCCTTGGCCTTGTCCTGCGTCTAATGTTTGTCTGGTTGAGCAATTCTTTTTGTTTGTGTTTGATTTGCCTTAAAACAATCTTTCATTGAATTTTTCGAAGTCTGACATCAATTTCACAAATAAAAGAAAGTTTTTATGATGTTAGTGCAACACCACGTTGAGTATCGCAAGCCAATGGCCATCATTTCTATCACTGGCCAAGGCTGTCTTAGGCCTAAATCTGAATACGAGCGCAAGCAAACATTGCAAGGCCTATAACCCATTTCAATTGGCATAAAGGCACTGCCGTTAACCTAGTACCCCAGCCGTGCCCGTGTGGCAGATTGAGTTTGCCCAGTCTCAAAAACAAGGACATGACTGAGAATAAGGAATACGCCGTACAACCTGTTAAAAGCGTTATTATTACCTAATAAATACAAACACTTAAACTCGTAAATATTATTCGTTTTGCAATATTAGCAGCAATGTAGTGGCGTCTCACGCACAACCTACAAACGTTTACGGCCAAGTGCATTGCATGGTATTGGTACGTCACCATGTTCATAGCTAAGGTTTGACTCAGCCTCTTGATAACGTTATCTGAATATTCATATAATTTATTTTTTGTGATGACGTCATTTTGAAATGCTGTTAATGAGATTCAATAGAAAGTTGGCAGGCTATTGTATCGTACTTATGCCAAGTAAGTGTTACATATACTACTGAAACCTAGACTTTAGAGGGCAGACAGACAATTAGCGAAATAGAGTAGGATTTTCTTTTTGACTGATGCATGAAACGCGGCCCGCACAATAGCCTACTGCTACTGTTGGCCTGAATTCTCGTTTAAACCTGTGACGTTCTTGTTAAATGCTTGGTGCGTTGACTATGCTATGAATCCCATTGAAGCTTTTTCTAGTGTCCCCTTTTTTAATGTTGACAACACAGGAGATCTCAGGAACAAATACTTTTCTTTCAGAGCGTAAAATATTTAAATTCCTCTAAGATTGTACCTGTACTATATTTTTTGTTGAAGGGTTTGGGTGAGGTGTATACATTTCTGGATTTAAGGATGCCATATTACTCGTATTTACGTGGGACAATTTTCAAAGCTTCATCATATTTTCGTTGGCAATGCTGCTAACCTCTCTACCTCCAATATGCAAAACACTTATACGTTTACTTTTTATACAACCATCAAATTTGACACATTGGTTACCGTTTAATGAAACCTGTATGGAAGAGTATGGCTGGGAGTTCATATTTTAAGGGAAATCTCTTTACTGACATATGCACAGGCCTAGAATTTTTAGGTTGATTCAATGGCACTTAAACATGTTGCTGACTTCGTGCACCTGCAGTGGGTTTTCCATAATACAATTACCTTTCCCTTACTCTTATTCAAAGGTGGGAACCTTTCACTACATAGGGAAAATTTCTAGCTACATCAGTTCAAAGTTTTGCCAAAGAAAGCACCATTCTGCACCCAGGCGACTTCAAATGAAGAAATATTTCTCAAAGCGGAAAGGGCACCCTAAGACTTTAGTGTACCGAATGACAAAAGAAGGATTGGACCATGGTGCTAACTGTACATGCTAAGTGCTCAAATTTCACTTGGTTCTTTACAATGCATAGATAAATCAGAAAATGAAAATATATTTAATCCTTCCTTTGAGAGGACCGGATGTTTGGTCTAGTGGTAGAGCATCCGCCTGTCACGCGGGAGGCCTGGGTTCGATTCCCAGGTCGAGTCATACGGAAAGGGAAAACAGACCAGTGAGCCACAACTGGAAAAAAGGCCGTGGCCGGCTCGACTTGAACCAATTGGTTGGAAACTGAGCCTTTAAACCTCATCTAACTAACTAACTAACTTGAGAGGATTTTTTTCTCAAAAAGCAAGTTCCCCCACCCACTCTTGACCCCTTTCCGAGAACGACCCGTGAGTGATGTTGTCAATATCCGTACACGTGACTCATCGAAATCATTCTCTCGACCTAAAGCAAAGCCTACTTTTGGAGGAATGAGACGCCCTTGAATTTTTTCCTTCAAAAAGAATTTAAAGAATTTTTTCCAAATTTTCTTTCTTTTGGAAATGTAAATTTCTGCAACATGACAACTTGTATGTAAGATTGTTAAAATACAGTTTATAGACCTTCTTGGTAAGGAAAGTGGCCCTTTTCGACAATCTAGGAATTATCATGTCAAAAATTTTCCCTTCTTGTCATTAGGGGCCGGCTCTACTAAGGGGGTATTAAGTAACTGCTAAAACCATTGCGTATAATATCCCTTTGAACAGCATCCCCATCGACATGGACGACGTTCACATTCATAGGTGTTTCAAAATGTTACCCATTCTACTTCGCGTATTGTTCAAATGGAACAGCTCTCCCACCTAGTACAACAACAGAGCTGCACCTAGATTAGACAACATCGTCACGAGCCTGATGAAATGTACATGCGAAATTTGTAAACATTACTTAGTTAACTCCTTGAAAACTAAGTATCGTAAATAGCAGATGTAATCCAGAGCTGAACATTTATCCGATGCTATTCTTCTGACAATAGATGGGATATTCCTGTAAGATCATTAGTTATCTGTGGTAAGATATTATTAATGGGAACGGGACGCTCTGAAGGAAATCTCACTTACGTGACGAAAGGCAAGGTCTCTTCAAATATTGACTTTGCGCCCTCTTTCTAACAGAAAGGGGTTTCGTCCTTGAATTGTGAAGGGGGTAGGCGGCCCAGGCCTATTCCGCCCTGACACATTTGAACCGAGGCACCCAGCCCACCCTCTCACCTCCACTTTGTCTCCACCTCTACCCCCACCCAACCCCCACCCAACCCCCACCCTGCTTCCCGATCCGCCTATGTCGTAACAACTGAATGTTTTAACATATGCCCCCAAAAAGAGTAATCGTGAAGAAGCTTGTGTCTACTCAAACTTAGGCGAAGGGGAAAAGATGTCTTTCTATGTATTTTATTAATTTTGTGATTAGCCGCAGTAATTCCGACTTTTTACTCAAGTAATTATAATGTGATAAACTTACTGCTTTATAATCATTGCAGAGTAGATTGTGTTGACGTTGACCGCGGTACTTCACAGATGAAACATAGATGGAAGTAAAACGTGACGCCCCTAAATGCTAGTTTACAGTGTGGGGGGGGGGGGTACAGAAAAAGTAACAACACGACAAGAAGACAAGAAAGCCCATTCCTATTAATGTATGCACCCTGAGATGACATCAATGCATCAATTTAATAGGCCACGGATTCTGCATATTTCTTGGATTTGTTATCGCTGCATTTGGCAATATTAACACGTTATTACTCTATTCTACTGTCAAAAAAGAAAATAGATCACAAATTCTGCACTTTTATGCACAATGATTTAGTATTGTTATCTTTCCCTGTTATAATTTGTACCTAAAACAATTGTATGGTCATTTCCATTGACGACATAAATACTTTAGAATGCTTTGATAGGCAAACGACCTATCGAAGAAAAAAGTCCTTTAAATGTGAATAAGTTATTCAAAAATGAACAATGCATAATCATTCTGTTTACTGTATCATTTTTTTAAACTGATAAATGGGATCATTTGTGTTTACATTGCGTTAACATTTCACCGACAGAAACTACTTGTAGTTTTAATGAAACCAATCAGTTTCTCCTACAAAGTCGTGAAGTTGTAGCTTTAGTGATTAAATTATTCATTATCAGATTATCCTTTGGCAATCTTTCCTGACCTTTGTGCAGAGAGAGGTGTGCGAATGGATGCACATAAGCAACTGATAAAGGGCGTGTGTTAATGCTAGATAGTCTGCACTAGCCGTGTTTGTAATACCACATAAGACCCCTGCATAGAGGCATGAGGAAATCACAATAGACTTATTCAAGTCTTGTTCATGACAATACTTGAGAAAGTAAAAATTATAATACTGGCTTTCATCTCAGCCGTATATTTATCGCAAAATTTTCTGAAAGATGAGAGGGTTACATCCTCCTCATAATCTCTCCGCTAGATGGAGAAAAATTCTCATAAATTTTTACAAATGTTCCAATTTCTACAGTGAGTTTTGTCCCGATGGGACATGGAGCAAGGGCCACACATGCTCATAAGTCCACCCTGCTTACCTCAAAAAATATTTTTACAAGCAACATTTCAGACAGTTTACAGTTCATACTTTAATAAAGGGCCTTTAATTTCATGTTCAGATTCATCCTTGAAGTGGAATAAACATGGCTACTACATATCCATGGAAGGATATAGACGACAAGTTTTGCCTATGTTCTATCTGTCTAGAACAACTTAAGGAACCGAAGCTGTTGCCGTGTCTTCATCGATACTGTAAAGATTGTTTGAGCTCAATAATACAAGGAATTTATGACGTCATTAACTGTCCCGAATGTAGGAAAGAAATTCAGATACCAACAAATGGAGTTGATGGATTTAAAACAGACTTTTATTCCAAAAGTCTTGTTGATTATGTACAAATTCAACAGTCACTTAAGAGTGACGAAGTACGGGGATGTTACGGTTGCTCAAAACATCTCAGAGTTGCAGCATATTGCTTTAAGTGTAACAACTTTTTGTGCAAAAATTGTCATAATTTTCATGTCACAAATAAAATGATGAAAGACCATCAGAAGCATACTCTGTCACTAGAAGATATTGAGGCAAAAAACATTACATTAGAGAAGTTGGCCTCAATGCGAGATGCTCCAAGGTGTAACACTCATCCTGAAAAATTGTCCGAGTTATACTGTGAAACTTGCAGCAACCTTCCAGTTTGCATGGCCTGTACGTATGGTGATCACAAAGGACACGATCTTCATGAAGTAAAAGCATTGGCTAAAATAAAAAGAGAAGAGCTTAACACACAGCTAAAAGCACTCGGTGAGGTTGAAAAGGACAAGAAACCTATAACCCCAAGTCAGGCAAAAGAAAAGTTGTTATCAAATGTAAGCATTGAAAAAGAAAACGTGATGAAGATGCATGATGAGAAGGATCAGAAAATAATGACGGAAATACAGAACATTGAAGAAAGGAGACAGCAAGTGAAACAGGAAAAGCAAAATACAGAAAAGAAAATGTATGATTCTTTGAGGAAAGGAAAGGAGAAAGAAATAGAAGACGTTAAGAAAAAGTATGACGAGATCTTTAAGGTCAAGAAAATTGAGATAAATGATAGATTTCAGGCACGAGAAAGTTCCCTGGAAAAGGAACTAGCAAAGTTACGTGAAAAACGTAAACGTTTTGACCAAGACAAGATAGAACTATTGAAAACAATAGAAACAAAACTGGATGAGAATGTAAAAATCATTGAAGCAATGACACAACATTTTGATAACATAACAAAGAGATTTGAAACCTTGAATGTAATGGCTTCTAGTATTCTCGCTTCTGACAACGACTGGTCGGCCGTGCAGTGTATCCCTGATATGTGTACAGCAGCTACAAATCTAATGAAAGATTTAAATAAAGACTTTCCAGAATTGACAGCATTAACTGACGTGACAGCTAACTACAAACAATACTCCTTAGGAAAACTAAGTGTTACGAAAATATCCTATCAAAGTACAAAGAGAATAAATATTAATGATCCATACTGCCGTGTCCATAGTGTGACAAGTAGTGGTGATGGTAACATTGTCATATCAGGAGTCACATCAGATGCGCGGGCATCATTCATCATTGTGATTGATATGAATGGTAGGATATTACAGGAGAAGACAATGAACACAGGGAAGATTTTGCCTCGTCGATACTGTAAATTCTTGTCACAAGATAAAGTAGCATCAGTATGTGAACCAAACGAAATTGGTTTGTATGATGTACGTGATGGTTCATACATTAAGAAGAATATCAGTGACGTCATCAACAGCTGGCCTAAAGATCGGTGTGTAAGTTGTGTAGCTACCGATTGTGTCAACGATTACATCCTGGTGGGAGGACTATACAACAGAGATGTGTATGTATTTGATGGTCAGCTGAATTACCTTCACACTCTGACACTTCCAGAGATAATCAAATGGCCTCGTGATATAACTGTCAGTGACGATCATCTAGTTGTGTGTGATTATAGTGGAGAAAAATGTTATGTAACTGCTATGAGCATTTCCTTGTATGAGCGGTTGGAGAGCAAGCTGGTAGGGGAATTTATTAAACCAAATCTTGAGGGAAATAGCTTTGGACCCATCAGTGTATGCAGTGACAAGAATGGATTCATGTACGTGTTGTTGAAGAGCTTTCCCAAATGTTACATTTCTCAGTACAATCATGATGGTAGCCAGGTATTAACAACAAGAGAGTTTGATGCCCTTGCACAAGTTGTTACTGTAGCAGATACATCTCAAGGAGAAAAACTTGTCGTAGCTGCATATAATACACAAACAGTGCACTTGCATGACCTAATAACAGAAGACTGAAAAGTTTTCATAATTTTTTTTTTCTGCAGAGAATTAGCAGGAACACGTTTACCCAACAAGAGAACTATTTTATAGAAAATTCTGTTGGCAAATAATTTTGTCATATATAGTCTACGTTCAACCCTTCTCAAGAGTCATGCTTAAAAATATAATGTGCGCATACTCCTCTTGGTATTTCAAATTTTGCTGGGGACGAATAAAGTAAGGTCATTAGTCGAAAATGGTGAAAGTGGCAAAATGGTGAGAAAATTTCACTAGGGGTGGGACGCCATTTGGCTGTTTACAGAATTGCAGATTTATGGTGCAATGCCTCATTGGCATAGAATTGAGACACTAATACCGCACACGGCACCCCGCTGGTCTTGTTTTCCCTCCCATCTGCCATTGGTCCATTATTTATGGGGTGGCACTTTCAGCCAATCGGCAGCCTATCCCATTATAGTAGACTTCCTGCCTTAAGTCGGAAGCTTCAGTTCCACGCCTCTAGTGCTGAAGGCCTCCAAGAAGAAGCATGTTGTCACTTGTGTAAAATTTGGAGTATGTAGCTCACATATCACATTTTTAAATCCCGCCGGCATGATTCCAGCATGATTGCAATATTCGTATCTGCCAGTCACTTTTATAAGTTTAATTCGAAAAAAGAAACATCACCAGTCTGAGAATAAATCAACGACAAATCAGAAATCTTCATATTTATCCGGTTATTTCTACCGAGCTCGCCCCAAGCCTTTGCATGAGCGATTGGCCCAACACTATATGTAACCAGGGAGTTGTTAGGATGGAGATACAACTTTCTATAGACTCTTAGAAGTAATGTGCGTTTTCTCCTCAAAATTCTCATCTCAATGCCCAGAATACCTTATATCAGTGATACATTGTCAAAATGACAATGAGAATAAACATCCCTCACGTTGTACTCGTTAAAGGACAAAGAAATATTTCTTCCTAAGTAGGTACATATGATAAAGCAAAAAATTATAAACAAGTAGCAGCAAACAGCTTTATTATAGCTTGTTCTGTTCTAGAGATATGGCTATTTATTGCAATGACATGTGCTGCCCTAAGATGACTTGGAGCAAGTCTATAATGTCCTATCAGAGCCACATAAGGGCTAATCTGTAATGTATATATTGTGCATCCTTTCCAAAAATTTACAGCATGAGGAATAAATAGTTTAGACAGAAACTTGACATTACCTATGGTATCAAAGAAATTATTGAGACAGATTATAAAGAACTACATAGCATATGCATAATTTGTTGTGGCTCTATGACATCATAACAGACTTGCTACAAGTCATCATTTTTTGCAAATTGTGGCACCCTGTCATTGCAATAAATAGCTATATCTCTAGAACGGAACAAGCTATAATAAAGCTCTTTGCTGCTACTTTTTTGTTATTTGTTGCTTTATCACATGTACCTACTCAGAAAGCAGTATTTCTTTGGCCTTTAACTTATCGTTGCCAGCCGTCATGCAAAAATGTGAAATTTTTACCTTTCGTCGTTATTCGTCACACTTAACATCACTTCACATAAATTCAGCAAAGACTTCTTTTTCAACTAACTTTTCAAAAATGTTTCCTGATGATGAGCAAATTTGCTAAAATCTGAGCGAAATGTATAGACTTGAACAATGTTTCCAGCAGATGATGTATTGAAATCGTGGGGGCACAACTGAAAAAAGTTATTTAAACGTTTGTTGCCAGTCGTTTTACTGAAAATCCTGATTAAAAGCTTGGACATCGGCGGAAACACACCTCACTTGAAAACATGTTTAAACAATGGTCTTCGTATTGGGATTACCTGGAAAAGAAAAGATGGGACCACAATTAAAAGGGTTTAATCTACAGACTTAACAATAAGAACAAAGAGACCTGTCAATCAAATAGTGGTGCCTGAAAAGAATTAAATTGTTTTCAAGTACATATTGTCTGACAAGTTTGTGCGTTGTATCTCCATCCTAACAACTCCCTGATCTAACAATACGTTTCTTTGTGGAAACCTTGTTTAAACTCTCTATATTGTCCCCTTGCTAAATAGCATCTGCTACCCTAATACTTGTCTGTTTTTTGTTATCTTTAAACGGCATAGGTTTCTACTCTTCTCAGCCTCCGCCTTAGGCTTCTTCCTGTAAGTATGAATATGGCGGTAAATCTACTCGTTAAAGTGAACCATGAATTTAAAATTACAAGACTATATATATACTTTTGAGGTTAAAAAATAAATTTCATTTATCTAATTGCCATTTTCATGGCTTCCTCTGTTGGTGAGGTATAAAATGTTGAGTTTATTTACCTAATTTGAAATAGTCGATTGCGCAATAATATGTGATGTCCTTCTTGTACAACTCACATTGTCTGCTTTCCTTCTCAAATTAAGATGTTTGTATGATCGTATGGAGAGGGCTTAGTCACCCTACAGCAGTAATACAATGATCACGTTCTAGTAAAAGGTGCACTGACTTTCAAAAAAAATATATTAGGACGGCAAATTGAGTAGTACAAGTATGACATCACAACTTACCGCGCAGTCCACCATTTTAAATTGAGGGAATAATCTTCAACATTTTCTCAGCTCAGGAACGTTCTGTTAAGATATGGATGGGATCATTTGGATGCACTTCTAATTAAAAACATACAACTGTGCAAGATGTAAGCCTCATCCTGAAAAAAAATTGTTCTTTCTTTGCTGTACAAAATGCAGTGATGTGCCTGTCTGTATTACAGGAACAACATATTGGCACAATTATAGTACAATTTGTGATGATGTCTTGTGATGGCACTTGACACGATGAAAGAACTGGTGGAGAAAATTGAAATTATGCAGATAAAGAAAAACAAAAATTCGTTAAAGAGATTTTGATTTTCATAAAATATGTCTTCTGAAGAATTCTTGTCTTCCTCCCGAGTGACTGTCCTAAGTCTAATTCGAAGCTTCTATCGCCTCTTTTCCGTGTTGCAGACTGCTGTTACAAACAGATTGCTTACTCTCCATCCAAACGTACTATTTAGATTGAGAACTAAGCTACGATGATATCAAGCAACCAATTTCAAAGGATCCAGTGAATACAGAAATTAGGTAATCGTTAAAATGAAATCACAGTAATATCAAAACACGGTTTTGATTAGTATTTCGTACAAACCTTGGGTTTCCTACTTGTGGGACATGTGGGCCGTAACAGCTAATTGTATATTCATAAGAGTGATGACAGCGCTTGGGAATTTTCAAAAGGTATTGGGATTCTATGGAATGACTTGATAACTTGGGAATAGGGAGACTTTACCGTAGAATTTAGACAATATCTTTGGAATATAAGCCAATTTCAAACATTGTGCACTTGTAGAACCTCCTTGATTACATCATGAGTTATCCGGTACTGGCACTCTTAAAGCCTAATTGAAATTTCTTTTCTTTGATTGCTACAAAATGTTGTTTATATAGTTCCAAAGCACGCAGTTTGGGTACGTTTTAGTCAATCTTTGGAAGTCTTGGGACTTGAGGCAGGTGATCTTGGGAACTTCTGAAAAACACGCTGGCACCAATGCATTATGAAGGCTCCGAACAACGTACAGTGCGAGAACTCAATTGGTTGCTCATACCAGTGCATGTATAAATGTATGTATATATACATATACATATATATACATATAAATATATATATATAATATATTGTACTATAAAATGCTAAAAGTCAAGTTCAAAGTTAAAATGCCATATCCACAAGCTTTGTTTCGTGAGAACCTCACTCTTCAGGATAATAGCATTATGCAATACAGAGTTAGCATATATATATATATATATATATATATATATGTGTGTGTGTATGTGTGTAGATGATGCTTCAAACTCCTCTGTGCGTGACTACCAAAGAGTGATTGGGAAACTGTTGAACGATCCCCAGTTTAAGCATGTAAGTACGGCCTTCGAATGAGCACTTCCCCTGGTTAAAGACAACAAAAAATAACCCTCCAGATGCATTACATTTGTTAGCATTACCGTACTAAGTCACCTGAAAGTACGCATGATGTTCTACAGAGTTTATACAGATGAATTCATCGAGCAGGTTCTGTGACCTAGTAGATAAGGCGCTCGTCTCACTGTCGGGAGCATGCATATATGTCATAGGTTCGATCCCTCGTAGCGCAGGCCTATTGGGTTTCTTTTCCCCTTCAGTTTTAGATTCGCGAGTGTGGATGCCTCGCATTCTGGTCTAATTTCTAACTTTACGCCTGTCACGCTAGTACTACACTAGCCTTTTTCAACTGCAAAAGCAACATTCTTTCAACGCTTCCGTACCATAGTCAGGTGCTAAAGTAAATGCTTGTGAAAGTTATGTGCCACCTTGTTTCTAAAATTAGCATCGTTAGGTTCCGGGGTTACATAATAGTCAAGTGCCATTGTTCGGCCGAACCACACGCACAACAATCTACGCCATGTCGATCATAAATACTGCATTTGTACAGTGTATAGTCTACAGTCGGATTACACCCATTTATCTCACATGGATAACCCATTATTCGTATTGAGCAGAAAGACGTAACTGACCTGGCGAGAAGCTCCTTGGTAACCACATGCGATTGCTGCAAGGTTAAATATAATTTGAATATTTATAAGACAGAGTACTACAAAGCAGACCCGTAGCCCGCAGTAGGGGGCGAAAATTTTCTAGAAAGAGTTAAAAAATTTCAGGCAGACTAGATGCCCTAAAACGCATGTAGGCAACGACAATTTTTGATCTATTATTCGAGGGGGTGGTTGCCGCCTCTGCCCCCTCGGCTACGGGCTTGCTCCAAAGTGAAAAGTCTGAAAATAACATGTAGTATCAAAAGTAACTTAATTATCGCACAGGCTTTTCTAACGTTATTTATTGCACATGTTATTTGGGTAAATTCTGGTTATAGATTTGTATCATGTGTATTGCTTTAATCATTGTTTGTATTTTTATCCTTTTAAACTGTTTGCCTTTTCTAGTACTTTTGATGTATTAGTCAACTTCTTTAAAGTTGACATTGTCTTTTTTTTTTTTTTTTTTTTTGTCTTTGTAGGCTCTTCCCATTTACCAAGTGTATTGCATATTTCTAGTGACCCAGAGTGACCTTTTGTCCATTAAGTCCAGTAGCAGGGAGCAAGTGTTTCGCTTCTTGGTTACTTTTCTGGTCAATGCTACCCCAGGGTCTACTAAGTAGAAGGGAACTAGGGTGCAGGGACGGTGACGAATAGGGTTGATAAGGGACGCCGAAGATTCTTAACCAAACTTAACAAAAATAAAATGATGCTGATAAGGAACTTTTGGTTGAAACTTTCAGATGGAAATATGCCGGTTCATACAGAGTTTAGGGTGATCTTGCTGAATATTTAGTATTCTCTTTTTGTGTGAATTGGTCAGTGGATGGGATGACCTACTCTGAGGCACAAAGGTTACTCTTAAGTAAGGGGAGTGTCTGTGGGTCAGCC
>WURT03104369.1:0-12287 GCA_009936505.3 Holothuria glaberrima
GGTGTCCTTACATGCAATCTGGTACCACATTTGCTACCTTTTGAAGTAAAATTTGTGTTAAAAATTTACGTATTTTTAGGGAAAAAAACAAAAAAATTGGCAACAGTGAGGTGGAGGGGGTATGGCCCTATGGCCTCCCCTGTGTATGCAACTGGTAGGCCACAAAAACATAAATCACAATTTGACCTTTGTGTAAGCCTTCCTCGCACTAACGATTCAATGATGGGGGGTGAATAGGGACAGTGAATCATGTTCTGAATGTTTGCATTGAGCTTTATTGGATACGCATTGAAAAAGGCAACAAAAGCCGCAATTTTTTACAGTTTTGGAACATAAGATCTGGCTTAAAGATAATCGATGTGGGAATTGTTTAGAAGGGAGAGGACTCAAGGACCCAGTAGTCTCATAGCCTTTGAAAGTAAAGGGTTGAAACAATAGCTGCATGGATTATATCTCCCAATAAGGCTGTCCTCTATACAGTTTAACAAACAGATGCGCACAAAGCATACCCCAAAATTGCAGAGAACATTTTGTGTAATTGTAGTCATAAGTTTGAGTGATTAAGTGATAGAAGGGCCTCTTTTTCATATCAACATATGCATAAATGGTGTGTTTGTACATATTTTTTCATACCCAAAATCTCATTTGGGGGCACCTGGGGGCACAGCTAATCTTTGGGGGGCATGTGCCCCCTGTCTCCCCCACCCTTGGTATTGCCACTGCCTATAACTTCATCCTTTGAAGAGAAAAGCATTTAAAAACATTGTAGTGGACCTTTTTAATTTAAGGTGACTGGCAGCCATCATGGCAGACAAACACTTTTTGTTATTTTGATGGGATAATGTCTATAGTCTCCCGTCTCATTGGTCCCCCATCTCATTGGTCCCCTGCCTCATAACTGTAACCCTCTAAACATAACATTCTTAACCTAACCCCCTAATCCTAACCCTAACCTAACCCTAACCCCTAACCCAAATGAGGAGGGGGACTAATGAGAAGGAATAATGGAAATGGGGACCAATGAGACAGGGGACCATTGAGATGGGTGACTAAAGAGCAGACCCTATTTTGATAGAAGTAACCTTTACAGGGCTTATTGAAATTTGATCATGAAAAACTCATCAAAATGTGTTTCAGACAGTAGCAGTTTCATTTGTCGGCACATTTCATTACTTATGATATTCTCATACTCAGCTGTGGAAATTTTCATACAACTTCCACCAAAAATATGACAACCAATCAACATAAAGTCATGTTGCTGATATAGGATATTTATTTGAGGTGCCTGCATTATACGTTCCATTTCAGTAAATCTACTTTAATACTAGATATCATTAAGGTGTATGAGTCTGTACTGTATGCAGACTTACAATTAGGAGCAAGGTGGTACAGGGGGCATGATGGGTTGGTAAGACTCTTCCCTACACCCCCCCCCCCCCATTCCAAAGAGAGTTCTGCCTTTTGTCAGCAAGTTAAATTCCAGGGACAAACATTGCCTTCAAAGTTTTGTAAAATACCGTCCACCACTTAGCATTTGAATATAAAAGTGCCTAAAGTTGTCAGGTTAATTTTGGCATATACACACAACTCTGCCTCTAGGATGGTAAATTGGTAAATTATTTAAATGTTGGTTCTACCTTGAGTTTGGAATAAATTAGAAAGCAAGCCTCTAGTAGGACCATTTGAATTTGGCCTAGCTGTTTAAGACAGCCAGCGTTGTCTTTGACAGGGGAAAAAATCACATTTGACCTGTTTGGGACAAAGCCTGAGATTTTTGTGTTGTTTTAGGAAAACAAATTGAAATTGATTTCAACTTAGATATGGTCGATACTGACAAAGTTAAGTTACAAGAAATAGAAAGTAGTGGCATTCTTTAGTAAAAGAGGTACTTCTTGAACTAGGTATTATAGGCATATGAGGAGGGGTGGCTGGGGGTGGGGGCAAAAAACCTGGTTGCCATGTACAGTGTAAGAAACTTCATGGTAAAATAGTAATATAAACATTGTATTTTGATAGATAACAAATACAGCAAAATGGAGGTATTTTCATGATAAAACTGGAAAGGTGAAGTAAAAAGTGTGGTGTTAAAAAATAAATCAGAGTAAAATTGTGGTAATTTAATAAAACATCTATGTAAAATAAAGATAAAATTCAAAGTACTTTCATTATAAAATTGTAGTAAAACATCAATAGAGCAGCCGCTTATGACAGAATAATAGTGGTATACTAAAAAAAGAGGAAGGTGGCATGGTAAAATTGTAGTAAAAAGAGCATAAAGAGGGTTTAAACTGCATGACTATTTTAGTAAAATGCTGTCAATTTACCATGATACTAAACAATTATACAATGTCACATGAGCCATAATACCATTGCATATCATGACTATCTCAATCTTGCCCCTGTTAGCTCAACATTTTTACTCATTTTAGTCTGTCTCATTACACGGGGTACCTCTGTTTTACATAATGCCTTTCACATTATTTTTATGTATGTTTTTTCACATTTTTTTTTTATGTTTTATATTTGTATGTACCATTTTACACCTTCTGTAGTGATATTGTATAGTGTTGTTTTAGTTAATTGTTTGTTTTATTTTGTTATTTCGCTTTACTTCTTACATCTGTCCTACCTCTTCTAATCTTTTACTTTTTGTATTTTGTGGTCAGCAGCATATGCAGGATTTCTCTCAAGGGGGGGCATGTCTTGGGGAGAGGTCTTTGAAAAATTAGGTGTCCTTACATGCAACCTGATGCCACATATGCAGCCTTTTGAAGTAAAATTTGTGTTGCAAAATTTGTGTATTTTTAGGAGCCAGAACAAAAAAAATGCCATGCATGAGGGGGGCCATGGCCCAATGCCCCCTCCCCTGCATATGCCACTGTTTGTGGTATCTCTTATGCTTTACTGGCTTAATTCGTCGTACTGTTTAATGTTCCCGAATCCTTTTGTAGTAAAATGTTTTATTCCATCTTTCAACTGTAGTTTGATCTTACAAAAGATTTATATGTTTATATGAATATTTTTCTCAGTGAGCAAGCTGCTGTCTTTTGTACAGCCACAGTGTTTCAGAGAGTACATAGTGGTTGGGGTACTACAAGACCTTCAAAAATTCTGCAGTACTTGAAATTACCACAAAAAAGCAAAACATGCTTTCATTTTTATTTTATTTGGCCTATACAGATGATAAAAATTACTGATAAGGTATTCCTTCATTGTTAGGTGTACTTTTTAATTAAAATATATTTTCCAGTGTTAAAACACTGGTATTACCTTTAGTCAGAGTGCAATATATCTGAACTGCTTTTATAAATTCAGAAATTTACTTTGAAGATAATCACAGTTAAAATTACTTTAAGCTCTTAGTTTAAATTTAATGAAATTTTTTGTTGAAACTCAGCATAATTCAAGCAAAATTTGGTGCAAGATCAGGGCCCTGTTTCATAAAGAGTTAAGATCAACCTACTTAAGATGAATCGTAACTCTTTATGAAACAGTGCCCTGGACTATTTAAAAAGAAAGGATTAAACTTTAGGTAGAAGCAAAATAGAGCAAGAGTCTGCTATTAAATGGGAAAAGAGAGGCTAAATTGGTCTGGAGGAGGAACCATTCATAAAAAAGTAGCAAAGATACTTCAACAACAAAGGTGCTAAAGGGAAGGTCACTGACCTGAGAAAATTTGATAAGAAGATTGATCTGTAAATTCTTGAGGAGTTATAATAGTTATGTTCGGGACATTTTGAACAGTTCAGCAGCAATAACAGCCTCCCGATACATTTAAAAATATTTCAAATGCACCAAATTTTTCACAATGTAGGAAAAGATTAGAACTTTGAGAATGTAATACTAACAAGTCTCATCCCAGACAGTAACATTCTTCTTACTAACTCCTCCAGTTTCAATGAAAATACCTGTCCAGTGTAGCTCATCCACAAAGCTATTATTATGCCCTGTACTGAGTATAAAGTGCTCAAGGCCATATCCATACACTATTATGAGTAAGATATAGTACACTACTGAGTGATCTGCAGCTTTCTGCACAACTCACCATTGACCACTCAGAGTGATGCTATTGTCAAAGTGTTGTCCCAAATTGTGTTTTGGGGTGATGCAACAGGCTCTTTAAGGTTCATGTCATAGAAGATGTGACAGTTGTAGAAATTGAAATTAAAAGAAAATAAAATTTTTCACAGGGGAGGGGGCTCCCCCTCCCCAAGACAGTGATCCGAAACAAGGCACAGCCCCCCTGTCTCGAACAGCTTCCTACGCCTATGAAACACATGCAATACCCTCTACATGGATGACAAATCTGCATGCAAATGGCGGACTTAACTTAAATGTATGTTAACTCTTAAAATTCCAGTTAAAAAAAAAGTCTTCAAAATTTTTATATAAATCTATACTTTCATGTAACATGCACAAACCTATAGCTTATATGGTAAAATGGGAAAATAGTTTTCCAGGTAATACCTTAAAACTGGAAATTTATTTTTATCACACCATTTGTTGTTGTTAGAGAGGCAAAGATTCTGTATTTTGTTTCGGTTCCTTCATAGAATTATTGGCACTAATGAATTTTTATTTTGTATCAAGATCAAAGAGTTTGCTTTTGTTGTTTTTGTGAAGTAGAAAATGAAACTGACTGAGTGCAAAACAGTCAAGTCAAGCAGTCATATCAAAGTCAATATCACCTTGGCCGAGGTTTTCAGCTTTTTGTGACTTGAGGCCCACTTTTGACTATTTGGAAAGTAAGAAGTTAAAGCCAAACCTAAATTCAGGGCTGCAGGGGAGGGGGTTTCCAAACCCTTTTATGGATAATTACCCTTCTTAAAAATGTTGAAAATGCAAAAAAATTTCAATTTTCCTGATTGTCTTTAAGGCCCTAGGAACCTGGAATATCACATGACCAGGTTTCTTTACACCTGGACCTTGGCTCCAGTTGTGGAAACCCATACTAATAAATGGATCTCCATCCTAGGTCACATGCATTATGCACACAATCAGCTGAAGGTAGTAAGCTAAAGATCTTTAGCACTGTTTCTCACTAGGTGCCACAGCATGCTTTTAAATTTTCATGCTAAATTCAATGAGCTTGCAAAGTACTTTTTGGTGTTGTTTTCCCCTTTAAAGTGATTTTACTGAATAATTTTTTATACTAACCTTTCCTCCTTGAAGCCTTAGTTTCTAGAGTATGAAGCCTCAAAAATGTTTAGATGCAACTTTGTAGGTCTCGGGAGTGCCATATCTGCCAGTCTAGGAGGTATTTTAAAAAAATAAAGACCTTTTATTATACACCGACCAATGGTGCATTTATGAGAGGAAGGTCCACACTTGATCCCAGCAGTGGCGTAGCCAGGATTTTTCTCATGAGGAGGGGGAAGCCATGCAGAATTTTCTGATTGCTGGCCTGGGGGAGGGGTCGGTAGTGGGAGGGTTCCCCCGTCCCATTTGATAATATTTTGAAAAATTAGATGCCCTTACATGCAATCTGTTGCTACATATGCTACCTTTGAATTAAAATTTGTGTTCAAATATTTGCTAATTTAGGTACTAAAAAAATTGTCACCAGTGAAGGAGGGGCCATCACCCATTTTCCCCCTTAATACATCACTGGGTACCAGCCTTAGGCTGGGGCATGGCACCAGCTCACGTAATACACCATGGATCTTGTAATATCCTGTATAATGGATACTATACACCTAAAACATAATACTTCCTTTTGCTTCCATTTATATTTATTTGAGGGCATTTGGCTAGTTTGGCCTGTTGGTGAAAGGGAGTGATATGCTGGATAAGGCAGGGTTCTCTGGTCAGGTGGAATGTGCCAATAGGAAGCACCCTGGCCCACAAGCCAAAGATCAGCAAATCTAGCTACAATTAAGTTTGGATCAAGCCTTAAGCACCTTTACCATGTCTTTGCTAACTCAGTAATATTTTTCTCATGTTTGAATCTGGCCAAAATATAATGCTTTCAATTTTGCTTTTTCCTCTTTCAGGGAAAGTGATGGAATTCTTCCTTAAGAAAAGTTCATTACAAAATAATGTATTTCATCAGGCAAAAACTTGCTGATGCTGCCAGCAAACTCTACAAAATATTTATTGACTACCATCAGGTCTGGCGATACTCTGACACTTTCAGCAAAGAGGCCTAGCCTTCGTTTCAAGTCTTCCTCTTCAAAATTCCTATTAAAACTTGTTTAAGATTGGTGATTGGAGGGTAACACATCTTACTTTATCTTTTTGAATGCAAGGCTTCTTCTTTTAATGACACAGTGGCATAAACATACTTTTTCATCGTGGGGGGGGGGGCACAGAGGGGGCAAAGGGTAAAGGTGATGGGCAAGCAGTAATGACACTCTCTAAGCGGAGCACCACCATGGGTTGGTATCTAGTGCACAGAAACATTTTTTTTGATAAAAATGCCTCTCAGATTGCAGGAAATGACTCTTCCCAGTCGCTCTGGCTTGTTGATTTTCCTTGCAAATACTAAAAAATCTGTACTTTCAAGGAGTGTTTGGCCAAGTTTTTGTCTTATGCAAATTTTGCCCAATATGTTTTTACCTTTAATTTTCATTTGGGAGCAGGCAGGGGAAAGGCATTTGACTCGGGGGCTCCTGCAACCCACTCTCGTTATGCCACTGTCATGACACTGTAATATTCATTACTTTCTATACTTACTGTTAACATAAGAATTTTGAATAATTTGAAGTTTTTTTTTTGTTTGCTTTTTGTGTTTTGAAATCATTCACCTTGAACGGGTGGTAAGAGTAGGCAGGCCTGTATGCTGGGGGTTTAGGGGGTTCAGCCGAACCTCCCCCCGCAAGATGTAGAGTTCCGCTTCGGCACTGGCGTACGCAAGGGGGCCCATTACCCCTCACGGATGCCAAATTTTTTTTTAGTTCCTAAAAATAGACACCTAAATTTTCAAAAATCTTCGACATGAACAACAACATCTGAAGTGCAAAATAGCAAAAAAAAAAAAAAAAATGTCTTCGAGAAAAGTATGTCAACAGAAGTCGGTCTTTCGGTCTTCAAGGAATGAAGTGCAAAAAAGCAAAAAAAAATAAAAAGGTCTTCAGAAAATTCAGAACTGCATGCCCCCCCCCTTTAGACAAATCCTACGTACGCCCTCTGCACTTCGGATAGTACTTTATTAGTATGTGATGAGACTTTTGGTGTTTTTTATGTCCCACATAGTTAGAAACTGAGCCATAAAACCTCATCTATCAAACTAACCCACATGGCGTTCAAAAGCCCTTGAAAAACTTTCTGTCAAAGTTTTTCTATCTTCATAAGCATTATCATAATTAACAGCCCGCTCGTTCCACTGAAATTGGCCGTTGATAGGTAAAATGTTCCACTTGTGGCAAAATGGAACCTCCCCCCTGAAAAAGCTGCATACGGGCCTGGTAGGGGTTGGAAGGTGGGCATGTCCCTGTGCTTACTGTAGACTAAAATAACGTACCCAGACTGCACAATGCAATACCCAAGGTGTACCACACCAGATAGTGAGACAGACCTCCTGCAGGGAATTCATTACCATCAACACAAATCAGTGCCAATCAATTTCTTCAGTGATGAAAATTTAAATTTAAATGTTGTTTTCTTAAAAAGAATGCAATGCCATTTATGATTTTGTCTGTTGCCAAGTCCCCTTTAATTAAGCACAAGTTAAAGGGGCTTATTGAGTTGACATCGATTATTTTTGTGACGAGTTTGAAAGAAAGAATTTCATTGCATGACAATGCTTCTAATTAGCCTCATTACTCGTGTTTCACATCTACAGTAACTGAAAATGTGAGAAATTTTAGTTTTAGTGGACAGGGATTGCTTATATGAATGCTACATAAATGGTAAAATATGTCTGGTCACAAATTTGTAATAAATGATTTTAAACATTAGTTAACATGTCACTGCCATTTTAGTTAGTTGTAAGTCAGATGTGCAGAATCTCTTAGTTTGATCATTTACTATCAAGATGTGAACTAAATCTCAACAGGTGTGAAAAAATCATGAATTTTGTGAACCAACTCAAAATAGTAGGTTGGAAATGAGCTCGATGCTGCTTATTCTTAACCTACAATTGTTGTATTAAAAAGATTGCATATTTATTTTAAATTAAATTTTTCTGGAAAAAATATTAAATTTATGTTTCATCTTTCAGCTTATTCAGTTTGAAATATTTATAGCAATATAATTAAGAAAGACACTCATCACCCAAGTACATTTATGGTTAGTGGAAACCAAAATTCTCAATTGACTCATGACTGTTTTTTGACTGATATCAAAGATGGAAAAAAGATGCAGAGTTGCTCACATTCATAGCATGCAGAGAGAATGTCTCATTGCACAATAGAGGCACGTATGCTCACCAGGACATGGCCTTCAGCACTAAACTATGTTTGGGCCCGAAAAATGACCCTAAGACAGTTTTGGGAGGGTTAGAACATAGGCAAAATGGCGCGGTAAGGGGAAACTTGCCCCCCCCCCCCTTTTTCCAGAGCGTAGAAAGTAATAAAACTAATTAATAAAAATGAGCGAATTGAAGCAAGACCAGAAAAGTTATGAGAGAATTATAAATAGGGTATAAAGAAAAAGTTTTGCAATGTTAAATGAAAAAAAATCATATCAAATACCATAAAAGTGCACAGAAAATTTTTCTCAGTGCTCCCACCCCCCCCCCCCCCCCCGAGAAAACTATCTAATCCAGTTGTAAATTTTGTCAGCTATGTAAAATTTCTTTCATAGCACGAGCGCCTCCTACGCCCCACACTATTGTGACTTGAATTTGGGAAATAAGGGTCACTGAAAATACTAATGTACATCATTAAATGGAATAAATGCACCATGGTCCTTTTCAAACAATATCCAAAAGCCTACCCATGTATACGAAACGCAATCCTTTATTCTCCTGTCATTAAGGAGCGCCCGTCGGGCCACACGCGGTACCTTTGGTTTGTTCCATACCAGCTAGATTTCAGAAAAAGATTCCGCCAATGATACCAGAAGTGGTCGGTCGTGACCATGGCTGAACACAATAGAAAGTGGGGTGCAGGGGAAGATGTTCCCCCCTCAAAATAAATTGAAAAGAAATATCAGTTTATTTGTAAATTTCCAAGATTTTAAATAAAAATCGTTTTGCACAGGCATTAAGTTACTCCAGAAACTATCAAACTTTAGTGGCTAAAAGAAACTAACGGCTATCTTCAAAACGGTAAAGATATTGAAGTAACTCCAACGGACCTTTAATTGGGGGACTTTTTCCTTTAAAGTGTTTCTAAAGTCCAAAAATTCAAAACTATATGTCATAAAGCTTGAAAAATGAATTAAAATGGTCTAACTCTCATCATTACCGGACATTCCTGAGCTGAGATATAATATGTTGAAGCTTATTCACTAAATATAAAACGGCAGATTGCGCAATAATTTGTGATGTCTCTCTTGTACCACTCATATTACTTTCTTTGTTTTTATTTGTTTTTTCGAAAACCACTGCACCTTGTCCCGAAATATGATCACTGTTTTACTGTTACGGGGGTGACTTGATGTATTCAAGCCCTCTCCATACAACCTACAATGCAAGGAAACAGTAACCTTTTCAAGCTTATATAAACATTCAATTTCAAAGGAAACAAAAGCAGGTGATGTGAGTTGTACAAGAATGGCATCACAGATTATTGCGCAATCGATTATTTCAAATTAAGTGAATATTTTTCAAAATTTTACATCTCTGTAATGGAATAAGGTATAAATATGGGAGTTGAATGAATAGGATTCATTTTCCAACCTCTAAATTATATATTCTTTTAAATCTATCCACGAAGTTTAACTGCCAAATAAAAACAGTAGCAGATTACCATAATATTAAAGTGTTGGCCGTGCTAACTCTTGTTATTCTGCCAAAGAAATGACATAAGGTAAAGCAATTAAAGAACACAAGGTTATTATAGTTATAACGCAAAATAAATTGCAAATGATTTTATCAGCATTCCTTTAACAAAGGAACGCTATTAAGTCAGCAAAAAAAAATAAATAAATAAAAAATAAACCAAGAAATAAAAGTTAAGGGTTAAGACTGATAAGGAGTAAAAAGACGGAAGAAACGAGTAGCTTCAGTATACTAGGGGATGGATCTCGACTCGACCCATTCTTTTCCCTTTCGCACCAGAAGCGACTGCACCAACAGACCTCATTACCCTAAAGTGGAGTTGAAAAATAGCTATGAACTCGCTGCAGTCTTTGGGCGTGCCAATTTATAGACGATTTGAACAGGAAGCTGTACAAATAGCACCTACCTGATTCAAGCCCGTATAGTCAAGAAGGGCGAAGCCCCCTTGAAAATTTTTTCAGTTATCAGAGTGTCACGTTGCAAAGCCTGGATAGGGCCATTTCCGGTGATCTCGGGGGTATTTTTGCCCAAATTTTCTTGCTACGCTCAGCGCCAATCGATCGTGGCTCTTAGCTCAGATATTGCTACTGATCATACAAGCCCCCCCCCCCACACACACACACACACACATTCAAAGCCCATGGCTGCCAAATATCACTTACATCTGTACATAGTTGGTGTGTTGCATAAGGTAGCACCCGCGGCAGGATACGAGAAGTTGCTCTATGCGGTAGCACCACAGTTACGATATGTAAGTAAAATATGAAATGCTGTTCGGTGTGGCTCCATTTTGAGACGGTGAGCTCTCGTATGCATTGGCGTAGTTAGGATCTTCTTAGTGGAGTGGAGGAGCGCTGGGGGTGGCTTGACCATTTAATGGGATGGCGCCTTGTTACTATCAAAGCGGAGAGCCACCATTGGTTGGCGCGGAGCGTACCAAGAAAATTTGAGAATTCAATACATCCCATATCGCCGGAAATGGCACTTACCAGGCTTGATAGCAGCCATCAAGATGTGCAATTTTGGTGAAAAAATGTAAAGTTTGTTTTTATTTTATTCTCACGAGGTAGCGGTTGGCTAGGTTCCAGTACATACTGACACTCGCTGTCAGTGACAATAGCCACGCACCGAGGCCTAGCCTGTGCTGGGTAATTTAATAGGCTATATTAATAACCATTGCATTAGGTGTAAATTGTGAAGTCCACATATCATTGGTCTCTTTGTAATTCACAGCAGGGGTGGCGTTACGATATGCCCGCGGGGCCGGCGACCCGAAGTAAAAAAAGCCCCGATTTTGTTGTGGTGTTGGTGAGGGGGATTTGAAGAAAACCTGTGTTCTATACCATGCCATATTGCCCGCATATATTGCATAAAAATTTGTACATACTAGAGAAACAAAGGCGCTGGTTTATTCTCCCGGAATCTATGAAATTGCAAAGCGCGGGAAGCGTAGGAAATTTTTTTGGGTAAGCCTACACTATAAAAGTATGTACTTGTTTAAAGCTTATATAGGTCAATTGTCCGGTCAGTTTGGCCTTATCTTGCATAACTTATATTGTACTTCCCTCCTCGAATCACTAGCCGTACCGCACGACAGTCACAAGAGAACATTATAACTACCCTGTATTGGCAGGGAGCTGTTATTTGCAACTCCCTGGTATGGGTTTAGCGAAATGAGATAAAATTCCCGACATTTACATAAATCCATGTATCTACTTATTTAGTTACTTCATGAAAAGGTGGAAATGGTTTGTACTAAGTTTAGCTTTAAGTAACGGAACTGAGGAAGAGTGTGCAGAGCGAACCGAAAATTTTTGGTTTTATTGCAGAAATTACCCTTTTGAGAGCTAAAATAAAGGAACGGACCATGGGTAGCGACAGAATTTTCCTGACAGAGGCCAGGCCATTCCGGTGACCCCAAGTCCCGACAGCCCCTATATTGAGGGACGGTGAGAAGGGGATATGAAGGAGCCTAACTATCCAATGCCATTGCAGGGGATATTTTGCACAACATCACCTAATACATCAACAGCCGAGTTGTGCACTGATAGTGTTTTTTTGAATCCAGGCGTGGCGGAACGGAAAAAATATGGGGGAGGGGAGGGGCTGAGCGCGAGAAGACTATCTAAGCGGAGCGCCACCATCGGTTACCGCGGAGCGTACAAGAAAACTTTTGGCTTTACAAACCCTCCAGATGGCCGGAAACGGCACTTCCCGAGTGATCTAAGCTACATGTACCCAGCCTTCAAATATAGATCTGTAGCGACCTCATTCCTGAAAATACTCTTCGTCTGCATTCCATCCAAGCATTCTTGCATATATTGTGTTGATTAGGTCAGTCTATGTACGTACTGCTGAGAAGCGCACATACAACTCACTACGTGTAAACACCAGGTTGCGC
>WURT03104380.1:0-12286 GCA_009936505.3 Holothuria glaberrima
ATGACCAGGGGTAATGGAATGTAAAGCGCTTTGAGACTGACTTCGTCGGTATAAAGCGCTATATAAAAACTGACCATCATCATCATCATTGACCATGCAGTCTAGTCTTTTGTAAAACAATTTGCAAAAGACAGATAAAAACATGTTTTCCCACTCTATGAATTGAAGGGATGTGTCCATTTTAATTATCCCTAGCTGGGTAACTTGAGATAGTTTTAAATACTCAAAAGAATATCTGCCAAAGATAAAAAAGAAAGAAAGAAAAATCCTGTCCAACAAATACCTATGACAATTGTCATACTGTAGGTATTTGTTGGACAGTTTCTTAATCTTGCAGTATTTGTACTACACAAAACAACCTTCTGAAACTGTCTCAAGCAGAGTGGGAAAAAGGAGGTAACACGGGAACCTCGTTCCCGGGAAATTTTTGTCACTCCCAGGAAATTTTTGGGCAAAGAAAAAAAAACAGACAGCAAAAAGATGAAGAGAGAGGAACAAAGCAACGTGGAAAGGGGAATATGACAAGAAATGAGATGCATCCAGCAACAAAACATCATATGCGAACCGTTAAATACGCACAAGAAACTATTTTATTACCGCCGCTGTCAGATCTATATGGAAGTGTTTGCACCGGGTACAGCGAAGCATGTTTCTAACCATACATCAAGCCGTGCCTATACCAGATAATGAAACAACATATACCATACTGTAAATACAGTAAGCCTAGTCTATCTCCTTGATAAATGAATGTCAAAGCACAGCTGATAAACAGTGTACACGCAGTGCATGGGAATTGGGAACAAAACCTAAGGCCGAGAAGTAGCGTAAAAGGAAGTGCTGGAAATAATTTTAGACAGCATATTTCGTTGCATGCTGTACACTATAAACACACACATATTTAAGTTAATTGGCCAGATTTGTATGACTAGATTTCACTTATCACTTAAATTAAGAGAACATGTGTCCATTGTTTAAAGAAGTAAATTTAGTAATACAGTTATGTCTACATATGCTATGCACATATTCCAACCAAAATAATATATTTTTTGTTTCAAATCAATGGCTAAAACTTCATATTTTTGGTGGAGATAGTTTTTGGAAACAAAATTCACTTTATCTGTAAGCATCGAATACATTCTTTCAAGGGGTATCTTTGCACCATGTGCGTACAAAATAAATGTAGAAAATAGATACATTCTACCCTGGTACTTCCTTATATATTAAAATGGTTCCAACTATCTTATGTTGCTTATAATTTTCTATTGCTATCTAATCTATTTGCATTTTTTTTTTTGCGTCGAAACATATCGCAAAAGGAGCAAAATCTTAGCCAAATATTTTCCTAATTTCTTTGTATACCTCCCCCATCCTTTATTAAGTGGAGTGTGCCAAAGTCGAGTGGCACAATACAGACCGGCCTGGCCCAGGCAACGAATGAACGTTCATATATATGTGATAACGACATGCACAGTGGGTGCGGTATCGCATCTACCGTCTCTTGTTAGAAATGTGTACAGAGGATTTTTGAGAAAAGTAACAGAAAAGCAGTTTATGAGAAATTTCAACACATGATTGAGGTGTTAGGCTAATGAGTAGGGCCACACAGAACGGAAACAAGGTTCGCGCATCCAAAACATTGAAGCCACATGCGCGGTGTCTTATTTCCTGTACTTCTCCCAATAAAGTTTTGAGCCATTACACAATAACACGAGTGGTACGTGTAAAATGTAAACTAGGTTGGAAGACACAAGGTCGCAAAATTCGCTACAAAACTGAGGTGTTTTTTTTTTTTTTTTTTTTTTTTTTGCCACAGTCAGCATACAAGGAACTTACTGAGGTTCCAGAGATACAAAATCCTATTTGGAAAAGTGATATTTCTATTATTTCTATTATCTAAATTATAAGGTAAACGTGAAATCTTGCTGAAATTTCATCCAGGATAAAAGACTCATGTGCTACCAAGCCTACCATAACATGGTTTGACACATGAGTAGTACACTGGTAATCAAGGGCACAGGAAGGGGGGCTGGGGGCAACAGCCCCCAGCAAAATTTGTGGGGGCAGAAGTATGCTTCAGCCCCCCACTTTCCATGGACAAAAACCCCTTATTTGTCTCTTCTGTAAGAAATGTCAAATATTTGCAGTAATCAACCTTAAAATTTTTCCAAAATGATGCACAAAAAGCCATCTAAGGACTCTCAAATATCCAAAAAATTTCCAAAGGGAACCCTTAATTGCCTCTTCTGTAAGAAATGTCAAATATTTACTGTAATTTACCTTAACATTTGTTCAAAATGATGCATCAGATTACATCTAAGGACCCTCAAATATCCAAAAATTTTCCAAATGGGAGGGGGACACTCCCTCCCTTTAGACCCCTCTTCCCCCAGGATGGCAATCCGAAGCAAGGTTCAGCCCCCTCCCCCCCAGTCTCGAACTGCTTCCTATGCCTATGATGGCAATCACTGTAAAAATGGTCCATCAATCACATTAATTGGTTCTTCATTTTACAAAAATTTTGGCTTCCCTCAGACTTTCCCACTGTACCGCAGTGGGAAATCAAACTTTGTTGCATTTATGTTCCTGGGAAGGAAACATTTTTTTCTGACCCTGGTCTCAAGTATCCCCACTTTATGGTAATACTTCACAAACATTGGTGACCTCAAATGACCTTTGACCTTCTCTTTCCATTGATTAAACTAGACCAACCTGATGATCATCTTGTCTAAGTTTCCCCAATATCCATCTACAAGTGAGCATTTGAGACCACTAGACATACTCATTTGAGATTTCAGTTATTGACCTTTGACGACTTCAAATAACCTTGTATGCAAAATCTGTGCACACTCAGAAAGAAGCACTTAGCAAACACTGAAACTAACTTTCAAAGACACAGGGCGCTTTGGGTGAGAGAAGATACATTTTTAAGATTTTAACATATAACAGCCTGTATTGACCCCTTAATAACCTTTGACCTCCACTTCCTGGTACTCACAAGTGTCCCCTCATACAACAATTATTGTGTCTAAGTTTCATGAAATCTGTCACAAAAATGTTTGAGAGCCCATTGAAACAATTACTGACAGACATGATGGATGGAGTGGCCACGACTGACTGCAATAGCTCAAACAGCTACAGGTATAGAGGTGTTTCACCAACATCACGTGGTCTTGCATCTGTTTGCTTGTTAGACAGTTTGCCTGTCAGGTATCCATTGTGTCACAATAGTATATGTGTGCATGTGCTGTAAAATATGCCTTACCACGCATGTACTGTGTCTAGCACTGCTGGGCAATCTCAACCATGTGACATCACATGAAATACCTCTATATAGCTGGTTTGAACAAATAAAAACTTGCCATAAACAGTTACAGTTGCCTTAGAGTCTAAAAAACACAATCACATGCATAATGAAGCTATGCTGCTCAAAGCCATGACATACGAAGGCATTAACAACACAATTTGGGGCAAATGAAACTAATAGTCATGTATCAACCTTTTTCCTAAAAGTCAACTTGAGAGGAAAAAAATTCCCATTTTTAGTAGAAAGTGGAAGGCGTTACAGAAAGTAAAAACCTCTTCACATTTGTTATTCATAAGTTATGCAGATTATGGATATCAAATGTAAGAATGAGGCACATATGGAAAGGAAGGAGAATGTGTAAAAATTTATGAAAATCCACCAACTCTTCAAAATTTTCCTTGTAAAATCCTCACTAGTTTACATCTAACAAAATCCAACAGATCAACCCTTGCATGGAGAACGTCTGTGAATTACCCTTTGCCTTTTAGAACCCTGTTCTCTCAAAAGGATAAAAACTTAGCCCTGAGGGGCAAACAACTTATGCTAATCATGTCTCAAACAACTCCGCTTAATTTGAGAGGATTGGCTTTTTACAAATGTGAGCATGATCTCCTTTTTATCCAAATCCTACACATAGGCCCATTTAGGGGGCTCCCTGGTTTGATTCCCCTATGAATAAAGATAGTGTTTCATTCAAGACAGATAAACCAGTTTTCCACACCGCTTACAAAGATAACCAAGAAAGCCCCACATTTCTATTGCTGTAAGTGTATTTCTTTGTCACAACTGTGCAGAAGAGACATAAACAAAACACATACTTACTTGAACTGCTTTTTCTCGGAGAACTCTGTGACATACATAGACAGCAAGGGATTGAGTCAAGGGTGTGCTACTGTCCATAACTTCGGTAAGCATAAGTTCTTTGGCAACTAGGTAAGCATCTAAGTGGTAAATCACAGATGGGTGGTATATTTTCATTTAAATTACAGATGGGTATATTTTCATTAACAAATGAAATGTTAATTACAGAGAGTGCAAATAGAAATACAGCTTTTAATTGTCTCAAGTTTTAAATTAAGACAAATGTTAACAAAATTTTTACAAAAGTTTTAATGACAACAAATCTAACTATTTCAGGGATAAGGCACTTACATGAACCAAGCACAGAAACACTCAAAAATTTTATTGGAACATAACACAACAGTAAATCAAGTGGTGGGACGCAGCCACATACAGTAAGTGACTATAGTGTAATAACACAGCACTCAAGTGAATCAAGTGTATAGTGAACCACATGTCCAGACACAAGAACAGTGTACCAAGTGTTGGATGCAGCAAATATGTGTAAACAACTATTGTGCCACAGCACACAGAGGCACCAAGTGTTTGGACATAACACACAATAAAACCAAATATTGAGACATAACCTACTGTACATGTTAATCAAGAGTGCGACTAAATGCACAAGTGCACCAATTGCTTGGACACAGCACACAAGTGTTGGGACACAGCAGACAAGTGCATCAAGTGTTTGGATACTGTACACAGGTGCATCCATTCTTAGGACATAGCACACAAGTGCATCATCAAGTGCTGCGACACTGCAAACAAATGTATCAGGTGTTGGGACACAACACACAAGTGCTGAGACACAGCACACGTGTATCAAGTGTTAGGACACAGCACAAAAGTGCATCAAGTGTCAGGACACAGCACACCAGTGCATCAAGTGTTAGGACACAGCACACACATGAACCAGGTAATGGAAGATACTGCTCAAGTGAGCAATGACTTTTCACTGCTGAAGACAATTTTTCAGGAAAAGTTAAAACTGAGGTTCATATTTCATACAACTGTGGCAAACTATGCCTGTAATTTAAGTCTAGCAAAGGTAATTATCTGTACAATGCTGTCAGCCATTTTGCTTACAAAAGTTGGTGCTTAACAATACTACACAAAACTTCGCAAAAAATGCGGTCTTTCACTTGAAAGATTTAAGGTGTCTCCTACCATCAGGAAAACTTCGTCAGATGTTTAAGATGGGTAACTATGATGTTTGAAGAAAACCTCCTCTTCCAACACTTTTCTCAACAAAACCATTAACGTTGATTGGTCATATTTTCCACACACTTTTGGTGTATTCAACTCTCCTTTGTTCTTTAATATATACCGCAATGCATTTATCATGTCATTTTGATTCTACTTGATCAGATCATCTCATTTTATGAGGTTTGACCAATTTTTTTCACACCAGTATTACTCAACTTTATAGTCTGAATGGCTAAGGAGACCACTTCCTACCACAGGTTAACTATCATTGACAACCTCATAGTGTGCCCTCACACAGCCAAAGCCGATGGCAGACTATCATTATTTCTTGGCATTCCTGGATTTCTGTAAGACTGCTTTACATAGTAGCATATGCAACTGAAAACTAATTCAGAGAAGCACCATTCAGTGTTGCAATGTACACTATTTGTCAAAATTCTCAGGCTATGGAGCTGTAACCTTAGTGATAATATTTTAAGGTTTATTATTACTAGTGGCTTAATGACTAAATGCATACCCTCTTGGAATATTCATAATCATGAATGACTGACTGTCACATGAATGAGATAAGATTCTACAAAAATTGCACTCACTTTCATATTCTTGCATCTTGATGAAATGATCTAAAAGAAGATTAAAGGTATATGCATCCGGAAATAATCCAAAATGTGTCTGCCAAAGAAAAGATAATGTATTCAAGGTATTACAGGTATCCCAAAAGACAAGTTTACCTTCAGGCTCTTCAAAATACATCAAAAGTAATTTTTTTTTTGAAAAAATACCTATACATAAGCAGCACCTACTGTAACATGCAAAAGATTTAACATGGTTTTATTTAAAACTGAATGCATTTGAGAGTGAGCTTATGGACAGGCCACGAGTCTAGATAGAACTGACCTGTTGCAGATAGTGTTTTCAGGCTTTCTTGTTAGACAAAGGCTTTCAAACTAATTCCACTGCATACTGTACCTCTACCATATACATGACCATCTCAGGAAAAGAAAAATTTGCCTCTGGCAAACATAACATGGTGTTAACTTAATTTTATTGTTAATGTGTACAAAACTTCATCAGGTGCCAATTACATTGTTCTGCAATAAGAACTGTCATTTGTAGATGAACTACATACTGTACATTGTCTAGCAATGAAACATACATCTCCTACTGATTTTGTTAATCACAAGCAGACCACTTCTATTTCAACAAAATAAGGCATACTGTATTTTACAAGAATGTTCCATTACCCCCTAAAAAGCCCCTAAAGCTCAAGGGTTACATATACCCCAGGTTAAAAACCCTTGTTGTAAGGTACAGTAATTATCCTTCACAGCTAGGCTTAGAACTGTCCCCAATGACACTGAATGTGACATAGCTACCACTATTTTGAGCAAGCCAGAGACGAGTGATATCATGGGTTATCCAATAGGGAAATAAAAAAGACACCCTATTCAGGCCTCAAACCAGACACTTTTTCGAAGATCATTAAATTATGGCCTAATTGACACAAATAAAAGTGGTTTATTACAAAATGATCTAACTAGAGATTATATATCTGCATTCATCTTTTAGTAAGCCCTGTACACCACAAGATTGGCTAAAAATAATCTAACTGCTCTTACAACCTTTAAAAAAACCTCAGCATCACACAGAAAACAGTTCTGACAAAAACATTTTGGAAGATCAAGTTTTAAATATTGCTGATCTAACAGAACCTGCTATGCAGGTCGCAGGCTATCCTACAACTGCAGAAAACAAAATAAGACAAAATACCACACCAGAGAAAGTTGATTACATGTAATAGACAACTTAAAGTGCATACTGTACCTGTCAAACAAAAGCCTCATCAACATTGTTGATTTTGCTTAAAGGGGATATGGCACCCCCCCCCCCCAATCCAATGAGTTGCTAGAAACTCCCTGTCCAAACATATTTAGAAATAGCCCTAAGGTTCTAAATTATATAGCTGATGACTGCACTTTGATTGACATTCATTCAAACAATATAGCTCCACTCTGGTTGGTCAGCAATAACTTGTTCAGTCAGTTGTGTTCCCAATTAAGCTCACACACACACTTCTGTAACAAATATTGTCTCAAGCAATTTAAACTCAGTGCAGGCTACTGTGGATCTGTCTTGGAGGTGCAATAGACAGGTGGTTTGAGTCATATCTGGAGGAGGGGCTTAAAGTTAACTTAGTAGGGAGAAGTGTTTCTGTCTGGGGTGAGATTAGAGATCCTTTAAAGATGGAAACCATTTTATCTTTATTTAGCTTCACAAAGGTAAATGGGTTATGTATCTAAGGAAAATATCGCCTTTACCTAATATCAACATGGCATGGACTGAAAATAGCTTTCACCCTTTACTAAAACCATTAAAAATCACTAACAAACCCTGGCAATAGCTGTTCTTCTTTGAAGGCATACTCTGGTGGCTTTTACAAGGGTCTCATATGAAAGAGAATACAGTTCCAGTTTATGCCCTCCAAACCCCGTAGTAATACTATTTTCCTACAGTGATTCCAGATATCTCATATCAAAGAGTATTTATTTTTGTCAAAAATACCTCTAGTTCTCATCAAGGTCACAGAATGTTATGTAAAGTGGGCACATTGCCTCAGATTCCTTTTGTTTTGATTTATAACTGAATGTCCTGTTTGTCCTTGAAATTTGCTACCGTTGGAATGTTTGAATATCCTTCCATGTAGATTTAGCATAAATCTACACCATATGTAGGCCATAACAAACAAAGCTGCGATGACAACACAGATTTCCCATAATGCACTTTACCTTGAGAAAAAATTGCATTTCTTTGAAAATTAGTATCTTCCAAATGCTACAGGCTGTTGAGATGCAGTTTTCACCTCCTAAAAGAGGAAAATTATCTGCATTTTTTAAAGTCATTGAATTTTGTCTCTGGCAAATCCCTTTAAGGTGTTATGTCATTCAAGACTTATGAATATTGAATCATTTGAAAATTTGAAAGTTTGAGTGAAAAATTTTTTCAAAAGATACAAAACAGACAATTTCTTTCTGTGAAAACCTCACTACTTAAAATACTGGGCTAACTTATTTTGTATTACCTATGATTCTATTATTATCTATAAATCATGCTTTTAAAGGGATGAAAATTTTCCCCATCTCAAATTCAACATTTCACTTTAGACAGAGAGTGAGAGTTATACATGCGGGCCAATGTATGGCAGGAAATGGAGGTGGGGCACTTCTACAACCAGTGAACCAAAAGGCTGGATTCCTTGCCTCTGGGTATGAGTTTAGTGCTGTAGTTTTCAAGTAAATAATTTCATTACGAAGGTTAGAAAATTTTGGTATAGAATGTTAAAAATCCATGGGTGTAGATCAAACAGGGTGATATCAAGTTAACATGGTCATAAACCAGCTTTTTGTTTTTAATTTTGGGCAATGAAAGCAGACTGTATGATCCAAACATATTTCATACATGATAAATCATGCTGACAAGGCTTACACAGCCTGATATCTGATTACTTCAAATGACCTTTATCTTTAACTACATGCAATACACATGACACACTCATTATAAGGCATCCTTGGTGTATTTATTCATGCAGGTTTTTTATCCTGAGATACAATGTTTACAAGGTTTTCAGGGTTTGACCTTTAGTGATTCCAAATAACCTTTGACTGCCACCAAATAATACAGAGATTATGTACTTTATATTAAACACCCTCATGACAAGTATGAGATTCATCAAAGTTCCCCATCTTGAGATACAGTATCATGTTTACAAGTTTTGCAGTTTTGACCTCAAATGACCATTGACCTCATACAAAACTCATACAGACCATCTGCTTATTGTGGGGCACCCACATCCAAATACATGAGAATCATACAGATTTTTCCTCCTTGAGATATCAAGTTTATAAAATTTCTGGGGTTTGACCTAACATGACCTCAGATGACTTTTGACCTGCATCAAAAACATTAAGGGTCATATTGAGTATCCACATGCATGAGATTCCACTAAGTTACCCATCTTGAGGTATCATGTTTATAAGCAATTTACACCCTTTGACCTCTGGTGACCCCAAAAGACTTGACCCCACCAAACTCAACAGACACTTCTAATTAAATTGGTACCTACATGTATGCCAAGTACAAGATTCACTGCAGTTCCACTACTTGTGGTATTGTCTCTGCAACATTTTCACACTTTGACCTCTGGAGATGCCAAAATGACCTTTGACCTCCATAGAAATGAAGAATGCCTACTAGACCAAATGTTCAATATATCAAAGGTTCACCAGAGGTCAAACTGTAAAAAAAAATTTTCACACTTAGCATGAGATCCATCCAGGTTATCCATTTGGGGACAAGTTACCCTGCCCCCAAAAAATCAATGGGGATCATCTACTGTGTAATAAATATTTACACACTATACATGAGATCCATCCAGGTTATCCATCTTAGAATACAGTGTTCACATTCATGTTTGATGGTTTACACAAGTGACATCCAATATCTCCAATTGACCCCAACAAACTCCATGGGTGTTGTGCACTTCTAAAGAGTGCCCACCAAGGCAGGAATTAACACTTGTTTTACAAGGGCTCTTTTTGGGCTAGTTGGCTGAAATGTGCCGTTAAAGCGGTCTTCCATACACAAACTGTATGGCCAAAACCGCCCTTGTGACTCCACTTTTGGGGGCTACTTTGCAAATTACGGGGGCTAATCTCCCTGAGCCCTCGCCTTATTCTTGCCCTGGTGCCCACGGCATGCCAAATATGACATTCATTTAAAGTTTCTTTCCTTCCTATATTGTACTTTCAAAGTTTCACAGTTTGACCTCTATAGATCCCAAATGACCTTTGACCTTCTGCCGTTGTGCGTGATGCTCCACATAAGCAATGGAGTAAGGGAAAACAAGCCAGTGAGCCATAACTGGAAAAAAAGGCCGTGGCCGGCTCGACTTGAACCAAATGGTTGGAAACTGGGCCTTTAAACCTCATCTAACTAACATGACGACCACAACAACAATAAGGATAAGCTAAGTCATAAAGGATATTACCATGCATGCATGAGATCCCTCATGATTAGCCATCTTGAGATAACAACGTTTACACCATTTGATCACCGAAGACCCAAAACGAAATTTGATCCCTATCAAACTCTACAGAATCTTCTATTACATATGGGGCAGCCACATACCAATTATGGCTTGATGGCCTATTGCATAAGGTGTTGGACTTGTGATCCATGAATTGTTGGTTCGATTCCCGCCTGGGTCACTATTTTGTGTCCTTGGGCAAGATGCTTTTATCTCAATTGCTTCTCTCCACCAAGGGGTCAAATGGGTATGTGTGTGGTGTACTATCAATGGGTGTGCCATTAGAGCTGCTGTCGCACTGGAGGGGTTGTCTGTGGGATAATTTACCGTTGAGCGCTTAACCATTGAGCATAAAGCGCTTTGAGGCTTATTGCTTGTGTAAAGTGCTACATCATAAATAAACTATTATTTAATTATTATGATATTCATGGAATTTTTCCTTCCTGCGGTATTTTGCTTACAAGGTTTTAATCTATTGACCTCTGGGATCCCCAAATGACCTCTACTAAAAAAAAGGGATCATCTGCTCAGTACAGATTATTCACATGCCATGTAAATTCATTCCAGTTTCCTGTCTGTAAACATTGTGTTTACAAGCATTTCTCATGGCTTTTACAGTTTCACTTGTGATGACCCTAAGTGACTTTTGGTCTCCACCACAAACATAAATGATCATCTGTGCAACATGGTATATCTACATGCCAAGTGTGAAATCCCTCACAATTACCCTTTTTGAGATATCATGTTTACAAGCAAAGATAACATACATGCATACATGCACACACATGACATCATAGTGGCATAGATTCCTTATGCCTTTGACATAGAATCAAAATGGTTGTAAGGTCTTCAGTTTAACCCTGCATTAAACAACCATTCCTCACAGTACAAACCTTTTCACTTGTGTCAATAAGAAATGGATTGAGTGAGAAAAAATTTTGCCAGTAAACTTGTTTTCTGTTCACAACTTCATCAGCTGTTCTTGCTGTTTAAATACAAAATTTTCAATTTTTTGGATATTTTCAAAGTTGACTTTTCTATTAGATTGCAATCACTACAAACTTAACTTTTGTTAAATTAGAGTTGCAAATTTGAAAACACTTTTGGCTTCAACATCCTAACTATCTCACATTTACTGATGCATAAATAATAATTACTCCCACATCATGCAGGGCTATCAAATAGATCATGTTTGTAGTGTGAAATCAATATTTGTTGAGAGAACGCAAGTCATTGATGGATGAAACTCACTGACAAGATAATCTTTACAATCTTAAAGCAAACTCCTACAGCAGTTATTTTTGGAACTATTTAGCCCACTGCACATTGCATGACTACATGTGGTCATTTGTGATGCAACCCACCCAACTAGGAAGTCTACTGAGACCACCTACGGTGTCACTAGTTGTACATATCATCAGCTACAGTCAAGGTAATTCATCAGATTTACAGTATGCTTGAAGAAATAACCAGTGTTGCAGCAATGCTTATCTCTATTTATTTAAATTACTAGCAAGGTATCTCTCTCAAAGACAAAAATAGCAAAGATTAGGAGTGATAAAGGCTGCCAATCAAGCCATCTTAAAAGATGAACAAACATTTGAGCAAAACACAACATCATGAAGTTCTCTCTTTATTCCAAAAGGATCTTGAGTTATCAAAGTTTGTCACTTACAATGGTCAGATTATATTCTAAAACAAATAGTCCAGAACAAGATTTATATTTGGTATAGTAATGGGAAGCTTAGTCTAAGCATTCTCATAAAAATTTCACAGGGTTCGTAGCACAAAAGGTTAAATGAATTCAAAGACTTTTCACAGACTTTTTACAGACTCTTTGGTAAAATTCC
>WURT03104402.1:0-12286 GCA_009936505.3 Holothuria glaberrima
ATATGTGTCCTACTAAGGTCGCATTTTAACGAATGTCAGCCTAAGGTATGATTTAGTGGTATATATATATATATACACACATATAAGGTCGATCACTGAGTAGCACTCGCGAAATGTGTAGATCAATAAAAGTAATGAAAAAGTGCTTAATATTCAGTAGAAAACTACGCAACGACCCGATACATATACCAATGATTCTAAATACTTGTACATAAGGAAATCAACAGGACAGTATCTACGCTTCCCCCTGCACCTGGTAATGCTAAAGTACCCGACTTTGTTCTAGAGAAGTGAATAAACGAATTTTAGAAATGCAACAATGTTTACGAAAATTTCGTCAGCTTAGGGAACCATGTTGCATTTTTTTCTTTGTAAACTGATGGTCCAATTTGATTTTTAAATAAATGAAAGGAATGGCTTCTTATGAAGGCTTACACAGACACAATAAGTGATTAAATTGTCATCACAGAAAATATTATAAAAACTATGATACTATATAATCATGCTTTGGCTAGTCCAAGAGACAGATTCTTTTCACTTACGCAAAATGCATATCTGGTCCACGTCTGTTCAAGCTTTGAAATTTATATTTGGCTTTCACAAGAATTTGATACTGTATTGTTGCAATGATATAAAGGCCTTATAAGGCCTAGATAAAATGTCTCTTTTATTTGACCCATATATGGTCCATATATGCCTGCGCCTTATCTGGTCCGTATATGAAAAATCCATACATGCTCACTGAAAAGATAATAATATCCGGCCCATATATGTACCAGATAGGGAATGTATATGGAGCCATAACACGATTTGGGTAGATCTAACTTGATATACATAGTTTATTCAGGTGCCATGTAAAATTAACTGCACCATATATAGATCTGAGCTCGTCCAGCCACAATGTTATATTAATCAGAACTGCGGTTGTATATCTGGTCCACATCTGCAAGTCCAATGCTGTGTTCCACTTTTTATTAAGCATCAGGAGTCTTTCACCCTCCTTTCGTCCGGTATTTGGGGTATTTATCCACCGGCTACCTTCTAGTTGTCACTCTGTAACTAGAAGGTTCCGTCGGCCCGGTGGGAGTGAAAGGGAGAATGAAATGCCTCTATCACGCTTAAAGATGGAAGAGAACTATAAGCAAAAGCCAACTTCTAACCGAGATTCGTGAGGTGACCAGGATGCAAAATAATGACTTTTGTAAGAGATGCGATGCGCTCGGTAGGAGCCACTGTTTTTTAAGGTGGTATGAGACTGTTTCTAGTACTTGATAACTCACCTATTTTGATGAGGGTGACATTCAATTATGGTATTCAGATACGCAAAGACAACAGCTGCTGCCGAAGGAAAGAGTCATGGAGGTGAAAGTCTCACTTGGTACTAATAGGCGACATATATTTAACAATCCTCGACAAAAGCAGTGTAAAATTACACATCCTTAAGGTCCAACGATGCTGTCTCCATTCCTCTGTGAAGGAGGGGGCAGTCCATGCAGGACCTCTGAGACCATATGTGGGTACTGAGTATCCTCAGATTCAGGTTGCGTCTCAAGGAGATACTTCTATCTCCCCCGATGTCTCGGAGATAGCCTTCTTGGAACGGCCTTCTCTGTAAGGGGCCAGGCAATCTCTGTATTCCAATGGCTTAAAAAGATTTTAGCAGCTAAATATTACTGTATTCCAATCTCTTACAGAGATTTTAACAGCTAAATATTACTCGGAGAAGGCGGTACCTCGCATTCTCGAGGGTAGCCATTTTTTCTGGCCGTCGATCATCCAGAGATCAGGATTATTCTTAGATGAATGTGAAGGGCCTCAAAGTCTCCTAATGGCTGGAACTATAGTAAGGTGGGTAACCGAAGGGATTTTAAAGTACTTAATTGTCGGTTGTAAGGAGTACTTGGGTCTTAATGCAGAGTAGTCAGGTCAGGCTCTTGCTCAGACCTCAGACGTTGACGTAAATCATACTGTCAATGCGATACACGTCTCCAGGTATACCTGGTCTTTAATGCGTCTTTGGATAGTATCATGCGCTTTGACTTCTGAGCGTCGGTACATTGCCGCGAGGGCTACGAAGTGGGGCAAAGAACTGGTTCCAGTAGCGTCGTTGTAGACCAGTCTCATTTACCGAATTGTTAATCGAATAGTCGTGAGGGAGATATGATCCTATTGCTAACAGCTGTTCAAGCGGATCCACACCTCGTCGAATGGCAAGCAAGGGATGACAATAAGAAGGATGATTCGCACTGCCTCGATGGCCTTCGGGGAGAACCTCCCTTAATCTTGAACATCGTCTTTTACTTTAGTTTTCCATCTTGACTCAATTTTACTTTTACCATGAGAAACGATCCAAGATTTGCCAAAGTAGGGAACTGGACAGACCACATGATTTGACACGCCTATAGGAAATGTGGTAAAAATTATTGCTTACATAAAAAGAAGTGTTCATGTGATGATCTATAAAGAGGATAGAATGGAAACAGGGAAAGATAGCGTGTGCGTATCCCAATGAAAATGAGACAATTTTGAAAAATTTTCGACATTTTTGGTCTGCCTTATTTATCTTACTCCTTCGGACGGGTTTGGTAGGATTTGGACGATTTTGTTGATTTGCGTAATCTGCAAACAAACTTAATTGTATCTTTCATTATTTGAAGAGACCTTTACAGTTTACCACAGCCTTCCTTCAGTTGTCTACAAGGATGAGCTGCACGAATTAATTCGTCTCCTTTTAATGGTTATCATTGCACAATATACACTGTACAATACAATGAGGCACATGTGCATATTTATCACTAAACTTATCACACATATCAGGCACCTTTACCTTCATCATTTAGTGATAACTTGGTCAGCTCAGAGTGAAGGCTGAGATGGCTGAGACCGGGCCATTTTAACACATAGTATCCACTCAAGTTTCCATGTGGATAGAAACTTTGCTGAGGTAACGTTTGGTTTTCGTCTTTCGGCTTCCAGCCGGAAAGATTGGTAGAAAGAATAACTAAACAAAATAAGAATATCTCACAATAATGCATCGGGAAAAAGGTATATGAAAAACTTAACACGCTCTTTTTTTTTGAATAGCGATATATTGTATGACGTGTAAAGGGTCTAGAAAAAAGGAGGGATATTTTGGCCTGCACAAGGCCATTTCTTTTGGCTAGTGGGACTTTTCATACATGTAAATTCATCATCACTTGAAAGAAAGTTGTTAAATAATCTTTTAGTTGAGATTAATCTTGCTAGCACCATTTTCCCCCAAACCCGGGTAATCAAATGAAAGGGTTCTTTGTTTTTTAAGGATAACATCTAAAGGTAAAACATGTTTAGGTGCAACTTTAAGGTCTGAATTTTTTTCATTTCTGTTCACCTCGAAGACACTTCGATAGAACATTTTCTTGCATGACCTAAACCTAAAACATTACCAAAGAGACAACCATTTTGGATTTAGAAAAGTGAGAACAGAAAAACGTCTCAAAGAGTAGAGGAATCATTCCCTCTCCACATGTGCAAGATCTCTGATATACCAAAACGGAAAACATCACTTACTACAGAGGATTCCTAAAGATAAATTCAATTCAACGGTTTGTGAATATTTATCAAAGATACCTCGCATTGACTAAATTTCTCAAAGAGTGTCATCGCCTTCTCTTAGACTGAACCCCTTCCCCACGCCCAGCCCAACGGGGGATGGAATACAGCTAAATAACGACAATTTGTAAAGTATAATTAGTTTTAAGCTTTACCAACAATAGAAAAATTTCACACATAAGCCAGACATTACTTGTAACCCTTCCCCAGGATGGCACCCATGCATCGGTGATATAGGAAGGTCCGCCCGGATGTCAACTATATGTAGGCACCTCACTTGGTACTCCGCTTAGGTTGTGCCATGAACTACCCCTCCCCCCATGATTTCGCACAGGTTAGGGTCCTCCTTAGACAGAACCATGATTGATTATCTTCTTCCGATTTTGTGACGGTATGCCACCAATTCACTATTTAGATTGAAATTACAAATATCCCCTGCACTTGGAAAAAAGCGAAAACATATTTTGGGAAAATAACAGCAACTCACAGGACTGCCTTCTTGTTTTAAAAGTAAGTGCCCGGTGAGTTTTATATTTGTAAAAAAAAAGAAAAAAAAAAAGCTGATACAAGAATATGACAGTTTTACGAGGCGACATACATACCGTGTTAGGCATGTGTTGATGTTCACCTGTATGTGTGTGTGAGCAATAAAGCAGGTTTATATTTACAGTGGACTGCGTGGGAGGTTGGTTTGGGAACAGAAAGTGTGTCAGAGAACATTTATGTGACATAGCTGTGCATGGAAACCAACACTTTGGTGCATATTACGCACATACATTTGGTTATATCTCAACCAGAAATGATCCAAATGGGACAACTTTTGTATCAAAGAAAAGGGAATAATAAGGAAAACACGATCAGAATAATGTTATAGAAATACTTACCTCGGTTGCTCAAAGTAAAATAAAGAAAATAATTATAAGAAAATCAGAGCAGCCTCTTTGGTGTGTAAATAAACTATTGTATCACAAACGCATTACATTCGACATTTTTCAACACTTGCCTACATACTACAATTACTACGTACGCAAACCTCTCTTCACGAAATGTTAGTACTCGATCGATACACCTTTAAAACTTATATCAAAAGCAACAGTTGCACAACATATTACAAGGAGTACATATTTTATATCAATGCAAATGTACTTTTATACCACATACACTCTTCAAATTTATTTCAATTTATGAAATTTTTATATTTATTTCCATTTCGAGATATTTATTCCATTTCGAGATATTTAACTGTACAGCAAAAAAGATGTAGTTGAAAACTTTATTTTCAACTACACCTGGGGGAAATGTTACACTATAATAGTTTTCTGTAATATCTGATTCGAAAAAAGATACTAAGAATACAGCCTAAGAAGTGCAATAAAATCGAGGCATTCGACAGCAAGGCATTCTTGGTTGTCACGTTAACTTGACACAATCACCTCCCTGGCGGGACCTCTGTTTCTGCTTTACTCCTCGATAATAGCACATAAATTATGCTTGCAAAGACTAGGAAAATATTTTATAAATTTAAACACTGGCGAAAGTGTGGTAAAGTATGAAAAGTGATATTCAGAAAACATTATAATTATACCAGCAGTACACATTTATCTATGGAAAAAATGATCCAATTGTGACGACTTTTGTACAAATGAATTGTCCATACTATAGAGAACCTTAAAAACACTTTCCCTTCTTTTAAGCGTTCTTCAACATTTCAAATTTATTGGCTTGATATATTTAATTCGAACTCGAGTTATTTTACGTAATAAACGTTATTTTCACCTCAATCTATATGAAATGTTACAGTGTAATAGTGTGTTAGGGCATCTGATTCTCATAAAGATACACCAAGAATCCAAAGAATACAGCCGGAAAAGTGGAATAAAATCAAGATATTCGTCGCATCATGGTTGTCAAGTGAACTTGGCACAAAGCCCTCTCTGGTGGGATCTCTGAATTGTATACTTCTCGATAAAAAGCATATAAAGTATGCTTGAAAAGACAGTGGTGAAAGTAAATAAGAGTATGAGAAGTGGTATTAATTAAATATTATAATTATACAAGCAATACCCAATTTTTAATTTCATATCAGCCACAAGTGATTCGACTGGGGCAGATTTTGAAAGAATGAAAAAAACAAATAATAAGTAGGGCGGTGTTAGAAGGATGTCAACACAAATACCACCGTTTGTTTTGCAAAGAAAAATAAGGAAAACAATAAGTAGAAAATCAAGATAAACAAAAAGTGGCATAAAACACAACTATAGCTTTGCATCAAATATCTAAGTACCACAGCCAGAGGTGTGTAACTGATGTCACAAGATTGTTTTCCTTTTTATCTTACCAACATGGTACTAGCACGTTCCTGACAGGGCCCTGTTTTCGCATAACGTCTAGATAACTAACAATTTAGTGCAGCCTCTTTGTGTTAAACATAAAAAGTAGTGAAACTCATTTAAAATTCGTTACTTCATAACCCGTTCTTACATGTTATTACAAAGAAAATATTCTCTTTACACAATGGTATTACGCAAGCACTACACATTTAAAACTTTATCAAAAGCAAAAAGCACAACATATTACAACAATACATATTTTACATCTATTTAACTTTACTTAAAGATATACACCTCATATTTATGGATTCATTCCCTTTCTTTCCAGTTCGAATATTTTACGTCATTTTCAACTAGGCCTGTATCAAATGTTACAGCAAATAGATACAGCAAAGATCCAAAGAATTCAGCCGGAAAAGTACAAAAAATAAGACTTTTGACGCTTCATGGTTGCCACGTGAACTCGGCTCAAGCACCTTACTGCAGGGGCTGTTTTGATCTACTTCTACATAAATTTCACATGAGAGCTGCCTCTTTGTTTTAAATATTAACTATTGTAGCCAAAATATATGTGAGTCTACTTTTCCTAACACTTGCCTAAATATTAACGCATGGGAAGAATACTGTTCAAAAAAGTATCATGCAAGCAGTACGTCTTTTAAACTTTAACAAAAGCAGCTATTGCACAGCATAGTATTCTACGGCGCAAACATATTTCATATAAATATTGCTTCACTTAAACTTACTAACTTCAAATTGATAGACTTTCTAGACTTATTTCCTGTTTGATTATATTTTACAGAAAGAAAGTTATTTATAGCCCGACCTGTATGAATTGTTACACTGTGGCTTTTCTACACTGTGATGATTTCATGGGGTATCTGGATTCCTGAATGGATAAGCCAAAACCATGGATCCAAATAATACAGACAGAAAAGTTGAGTCCAAAGAAGATTTTATGTTTTTGATTGTCGACTCTGTCATTTTCTTGACTTGGGAATATGACTTGTGGCGTTGTCAAAGATTTGACCCTCATGTTTGTTTCTGTGACAAGTCAGTTGGCAAGACGAGATCTTCAGTGCTGGACTTTTGTGCATTTTGTTGTTGAATTTCTCTCCTCTTCCTGCAATGGAAGAACGTGTCACACAAACGTGCTGAAAGTGGAATTATATCTTACCAGCAATCAGCTACATTGATATCGGTCTCATTAGAGTAGGTCATAGAAAATGGTTAATATATCCATCCTAACGATAGACCAAAAAAGATCATTGTAGATAATCTATCTTTTCCGAGATTACGTAATTCTGTTTAGAATGCCTAAATTTTACGGTGCACCCATCTTCCTTTAATGTCTGCTCGGTTTCTACCATACATGTGATTAGTATATCTAAATTTTGCCCCCTCCCCCACCACATAACCTGTAAATTCGTAGTCTGCGTGCACTGAGCAGCATCATTTGTGTGGTAACATACGGGAGAGATAACGGGAACTTGAGGCAATAAAAAAACGACTCTTTGAAAAAAGAAAGTCTATGTCAACATTCCCTAAAAGTGAGGGGCATAATTCCCAATTACAAAAAATATCCTATGGTCGTAGCTAGTGGGAGCAAGGAACGATAGTGCCTTTGCGTACACTTTTAAAGTCTCAGGCTTGAAATGTTTGGTACTTTAAACTTTCCTACCAAATATCATTTTCGGCATAAATGAGGAGGGCATTACCCTTGTTTTGTGAACAAAACCCAAACATCTGAATCATGAAGCATCACCTGGTTCTTGCAAAAAGGATTAAACAACCCATTTATGTATAGAAATCCTACCAGTATGATCTTTGTTCACTTCCCATAGCTCATGGAGTGATATTTCCAGATTGATGATAAATCTTACGCTTTGTGCTAATGGCAGAAGTTAACACAAATACTCCTTGCCCTTGAATTCACCAGTCGTTATGTAGACTCTTCGGGAACCCACTCAGGTTTCAAGGCAATCGTCTTCCACGCGTTAAAAATTAACATCCCTTCACAATAGAATCAATAGCGAAATTACTATTTCGAGGTACAAGTCCATAGAAAAATTTTTACTTTCCTCGGCACAAAAACGTCTAGCTAGGCCTCTGATGTACCAACACTTTTTGAAAGTGGGGACATCGCCAAAAGTCCTCCCCCCACTTTTTCAAAAATGATGAAAACTAAAACTGATTACGAATTGACATTACATATTGAAAGCTAAATTCCGCCCAAATATGGCATCATTTGCCTCATAGATACCTTCCAGTTTCATTTTTTCTTCAAAGGGGAGGGGGACACCTACTCCCCCAGGACAGCGATTCGTAAATGGTGAAAAGTCTAAAAATTTACTGTTCACTCACTTCACGAAATGTAGTTCTGATTTACCCCAAGGGCTGAGTAAAAAAATTCACTCAAGCAAGCAAAATGAAAAAAAGAAGAACTTCCTAAAAAGTAGAAATTCTTGGTGATATATTCAATTCAAAGTTAGCACCAAATGTAGCACCATTTTGCACCTAGCCCATCTAACGTGAGCAAAAATTTTCCAAAGGGGAGGGGGACACTCACCTTCCATTAGCCCCCAGGACAGCGATTCGAAAATGGTGAAAAGTCCCCCTCCCCCACTTTTGAGATGGATTCACGCCCTTGGTTGTGACTAGGTGGTATTTATCCTTTGATACAGAAAACAACCCCAAATATCCACTTAATTGATAACAGGGATGTTCAGCAATATTTAAACCCACCCAAGAGATACAACCATATTTATTAAAGCCATATAGTCATATGCTATGGCCAATAAGCTATAGTAGTATATTGACTTAAAGTTGTCTTGCCATGGCTGACACTATGTCCTTTGCTTCAGCGAACCCCTCACCCTCGTCCCTTTTAACCGTCAGTTTTCAAGAGAAGACCTCAAAATTGTGGTAATGCGCCTCCTCACTCGCTTCCTTCTCCAGTCCCCCGCTGAGACATATTTGCCAAATCATTGATTATTTTCATCTGCCATAAATATTTTGAATTCATAAATTAAGGTATACTTATTCAAAAAGCTGATAAGGTAATTGTAATTTTTGAAAAAATTTGGGAAAACAAGTAAGGCAAAATAATTGGTAACCCAAAAGTGAACCAGAAACGTATTGTCCCTGTAAGGTTATTATACCGTATAAATTTGTATGTCCTATTTTTTCGTAGCAAGTATGAAGTTCTGTGACCTAAAAAGATGTTTCGACTTCCATGTCCTTAAAAATGCTATTCCTGCAATCTGTTTCTTTTCAAAAATTATCTTGGTACGCTACGCCCCAATATTGCGGCATTCCCCTTAAATGATGTGACTGTCTTTATTAACTCAAAGTCAGAACAAAACCTACACAAGTGTTCAGATTACCAAGTCACTCTTATACTTCACATCCACATTCGAAAATATAGTTTCAGATAATACCAAGTGCCCTTCAATGGCATAACTGATTGCCATAAATTACGGCGAGTGATGTTTAAACTTTATAACGGAATAAAGGCGCAAGCAACATATCTTCCACCGTCATAACCGAGAATCTATAAAATACTGACTAACGCTTGTTGCTGTAATTGACACAGTGGGAAATAGCCTACTAGAATGCTTCCCGGCCCTTGTAACTTTGCGTGAGTACTTTCTCACCAACACGTAAGAAGTTTTGCATCATTTTCTCCTACCGAGACGGCAATCTGAATAGATAAATAGTTAGCTACTCTCGCTCCTATTTGATTTGAAGGCAGGGAATTTTACTGTACGTTATAAAAGACAACAAATGGATACTACACGTTACGTGTGTAATTCAGACGGAATAGTATTGTACATTACCTTAACATCCCTCGACCAAATTCAACCTGCATAAAAGAAAGGAAACAAGCCTTTTTTAATTCTGTTAAATATTTTACAGAGCATGTTGGTCATTTCACTTACATGGTATAAGAGACTTTTTCATAAAAGATGATTAAACATGTAGTCAGGTCGAAGTGGTAAGAGCAGCCTAGTGTCGATGACAGATGTGAGAGCGGTAGCACAGTCAGTAGTATAAGCAGTAGCAACAGTATAAGTAGTCAAAATTTTAGCTTTATAAACTGGCCTACAAGCAATGTAAAATACTTGCGTCTTTTTTGTAAAGCTCCTCTGTCCCTATCTGCACGTTCCGAATTTTCTGTGACAGCTGCAACAAAAAGTAAATTAATTGCTTACATGTACCGTAATAAGGATGGCACAATAATTCGTGTTTACGTTTGAGTAATAGTCTTTATTTCTATAACTAAAACAATACATTTTAAATGGACGTTATTCATATACAAACTTTAAGATCTCTGATGAGATACTTTAGAATAAGAGACTTCTTCGAAAGCTACCTAATTTACAAGCAATATGCAAGACAGAAATTTCAAAATTGTTTACCAGTTCTTTAAATTTTTCTTCTGTCGGTACTTGCCTGTTCTGTTGATCCTATGAATAAGCATTGAAAGTGTTAACTCGTCACTTGCTCTTTATGTACCTTTTTGCTGAGACAGAATTTAGCACAAGCGTAATGACATAATGATCAAACGAAACAATTACAAGAATCACTATTGAACTCACACTACTTGATAGTAGGATTTTCAGAGTGTCTCAAATGTAGAGTAATAAAGACACTATTTTTCATCAAACTTGAGTTAGTACTTATGCTATGGAGCTAATACTCCAGGTAGTATCCTCATGCTTAAACTTGAGCGCGTAACATTATTATGCAAGTACAACCCTGTAAACCATTATATCAAGGTGCGTAAAACTTCAGTAATCGACATACATATTCAAAAAAAAGTCCTTCCTTTAAAGCTTCTAATAAAACCAGATTTAATGTGTCTGGTCCAATACTTCAAAATTGTGGGATATACATCTGTATAAAAGAAGACCAAATTTTGTTGTTTTCTAAAAGACCCCTCACCCACCCCACCCTCACCAAATATGAATAGGGCTTCCCTGACCAATTCGCATCAGGTTTAATGCACAAAATCACTACAAAGTTTAGTGTCACTTTTCAAGTATTTGCCGAATAGCTTTACACCATCTTTCTTGAATATAAAAAGCTGTTCAATTTTCAGACTAACATATAGCTATTTGAAAAAGACAGAACTCCATCAACTAATTCAAGGACTGTGCAAATAACTTCTTACCAGGGAGTTGTTATTCGAATGGAGATAGAACGAGAAGTTTGATTTTTGCGAATATTTCAAGACCTAATTAAGTGTGAAAAAATACAAACTGTTAGCTGGTGATAAGGCTTACAAGGACTACGGACCCTTCATTTAATGCTTTCAATTTGATCTATCTTTTTTGCGACATCCCTCACCTACTTTAATAAGGTGCTTAACTTGAACAATATTTTGATATTTATAGGTTGTAACCGCTTAACAATTAATAACATTATAATGACACGATATTTTAAACCCAGAAACCACTGTGGAATACAAATAGATCAATATAAATGTCTCTATCCTATCTAAAGAGACTACATGACAATGACAAATAAGCCAAAGAGATGGAAACCTGATTCATTTACTGCATTCTAAAACGTCTCTCAAGTTTCCTGAAATAACTAGACATGAAAAAATGTTCACAATTTCACGTGAAAGCAAACCGATGTGGTCTCATTCGCGACAACAGATAAATTATACTTATTTTGCAAGTGATTGGCAATGCCATAGCAATAAATAATATTTCTATAGTTCTACTAAAGATGAGGGAGACAACAAACCTCTTTGTGTTAATTTTCTAATTCAGCTCGGTTTCGAAAGAAATCTCAAGAAGATAAGATACTTCGTAACCTTGGATGTTCAAACCTCACTTCAAGGGAAGGTTTGGCCAGCTATCTCCATTTACAAGACAACTCCCAGTTTTGACTCTGCTAAAATATTGACACACATTTCTAGATATACAAAGAAAGGTAAAGCGGCTAACCTCCCACATTCCTGTTTCCGTGTTGAGAGTGTACCACGGACAATCGTCGAATAGCTGCCATTCAACTATGAAATGTAAACGTGAAATACTATCCTATGGAAAATTATTTATGGACAAACAGTTATGGTATACATTGATGTTTTGACATAATCCTTAAAATAAACAATTTAGGCGTTTATCACCCGTGCTTGTCGCCAAGTTTGCTGACGAGGTACAATGCATTGCGCAGCTGATGCTAACGCATTCATAGAAGGAATATCCATAACTGAACCTTTTGCAGTTCTCTTTGTTTTTTTTTTACATTTCAATAATGACGAGATTCCGATATATATATATATATATATATATATATATATATATAGGTCGAAAGGTAAATAGTTGTACATTCGATCTTGAATTTTATAT
>WURT03104413.1:0-12285 GCA_009936505.3 Holothuria glaberrima
AAGGTCGACTATGGATATTTGTACGAACTAAGTTACCGTACGCGCAGGAAAGGCGTTGTAAGCCATATAAGGCTCAAGAAAAGAATTTGGTAGTCGAACAGTAATGACAGGATTGTAGTGCGGCGCACTACAATAATAATAAATTGAAGTAAATTCATGAATAATTGGAATAAAATGCAGCAGTTAATATGCATTAGATTTATTGTACTTGGGAACAAGTACGAGTACAGACATGTCGAGTACTAGTATGAGTACGAGTACGCAGAGTACGATCGTGTAGGCGGCACCGGAGCACGAGTACCGAGGTCAGGTACGGTGGTACGAGTACGAGTACGAGTACATAAATTTGTACTCGAGTACGGACTGGAGTACTCGAGTAGTACAAGTCTGCTATCAACTCTTGGTAGCGCCACTCTATTTAAAGAATACTTAAAAGGTTACAGGGTATTTTTTTACGAGCAAGGGTGATGATAGTGCATTTATCAGGTTGAAAACGCATGTCCCACATACTAGCCCAATGGCCTAAGTGCTCAATTTCATCCTGAAGTTTACAACAATCATCATCAGTCTCAATAATACGAAAACAGACACAATCATCCGCAAAAAACCGGACCTCAGAAGTAACGACGTTGACAATATCATTAATGTGTACTAGGAAGAGAATTGGCCCTAAGACATACCCTTGGGGACGCCAGACATAACCTCCTCCGAGGACGGAAGACCGAGTTCCGTTTACGACAACAGCCTGCTTGCGATCAACGAGAAAATCATCAATCCTTCCAAGAATCGTGTAACTTTGTCTCAAGTAGCTCATGAGGAACGGTGTCGAAGGTTTTTTCGAAGTCAAAGATGAACACCGTCGAATTGTTTCTTAGGGCATCTAGGGAGGAAGCCTTAATCCTCAGTAATTGGCACAAGTTGTGATAATTGACACAAGTTGTGATAATTGACACAAGTTGTGCTAAGCTGTATCTACGGCAAACAGAGGCAGAGGTACGAAGGTTTCAAAGGAAGCGGTTTTGGGGGCTTTTAGGAGGGCAGTTTGCACTTTTGCAGCGTCTAACAGGAGTAACCCGACCTAAGCCCCACCATGGTTTGGGCTGAGATCCAAAACTTTCGCGGCCAGGCGCTCTAGATTGCAGGAAATCGCATTCTTTACCACAAATTTGCCTCTTCAATCAGGGGTGGCTACAGGTGGTGGCCAAGCAGTCCGACGGAGCGGCCGAGTTCTGAAAGGATGGCAAATGCGAAATTTTGGGTAAGAAAATATGAAAAAGTGTTCTTTATTGGCCATTTTGCCCTACTTACGGCAAAATCAAGAAATTTGTGGCTTGTCGTTGGGTGATTACATAAAATGAAATGAAATGAAATAATTGTACCCATTAAGGCTCCCCGAAGAAAATGGAGTTTTCCCGACAATAGGGGTCATGCTCCCCTGCACCTTCCCATCTGGCGCCAGCCGTCTACAATTCAGCGTGTAACATGCGTGGGTCACCAGTATGGTCATTTTGCATGATTTTTATTATCATGAGTCGGTTTGCGAGATATGCATGACCGTACGGGACTGTTTTTCGCAGAGAGGATGGTGATTTTTGCCCTACTCCAGAGTCTGCATGGAGTATAGAATTTAACTGTCCACTTTTCCTCCCAACCGAGACAAAATATCTCTCCGATCAAGTCAGGTTCTGACATGGGGGCGGCCCCAAACCCCATGACCCGTACGGCCATGGATACAGGAGAAACATCTGGCATTCCAAACTGAGTAGGTTGCCAACGAAAACCGAACTGTGAAACGGTTAAACTCACAACAGTTCATTTATCCTTCGCTAGTGGAGTATGTATATAAGGAAGCTCTTGATCAGTTATTCCATATAAAAGTCAGATAGAGAAGTGGGCCTGCTGAGTTCGAGGGCCGCATTTTCAAAGTCGAAAGAAACTTTGATTGAATGATTGTATTTCATCCAACAGAGGTATGCAAAGAGAGAGAGATCATATGTTATAAAACGTCGCAAACACATTGTTAGTACCGAAATATAAATTACAGAAATTTTAAATCCAGTAACCAATCAACAAATGTTCAACGATACGTTTTTCGATCGCACAGTCACCTCACGTGGCAATTAATTTTCCAGGCGGGATATACCTTGGCTACAGGCTTTGGCACTACAAACAGGCCTGCAACCACTCCGCAATACACCACTACATAAATACATGTCACCATGTACGTAAAATGATTGTCAACAAGGCACACGAAATAAGTCTTGGCTAGATATGGCTGAACAAGGAGTACACCGCACAGTCTGTTACGTAGGCAACCTAGCACCCATTCAGAGGAGCAAACTTAGAAGGAGTCAGTATTGACTTTATATTACGTAATTTAATTTCCTACTTTGCTACGTTTTGTTCATGTCGAATATGATTTTCTTCAAAACCTAAAATCACTTCAGCGCCGCACTGACAGGGCCAGGGCCGCATGTGGCCCTATGGACAGCGTTCGAGAATCACTGTCAGTGGCGATGCCAGACTTTTCGAAGTGGGGGGCACTGGGGGATAAGCGGTCCGTCGGAGGGACAAGCCAAAATGAAGGATTGGGCGTCACTGTAGGCATCTTAGTGACCCGCAGCGCTCCCCTGTAGGCTTTATGCCCTATAGTGGCCCACTGTAGGGCCCCTGGAAAGGTCCACCGACAACACTCCATTTGGGGATGCAGGGGTTGCAGTCCATACGGAGGCTCTGGGGTATTTATAAAAATTTGACCACAAGAATGAAGAATTTGACTTTCTCCAAAATGTCACTGCACCGCACTTAAACAGGCGCGGCCACAAAAATAGAAATCACAATTTGACCATTGTGTTAGCCTTACACGCACTAACGATTTAATGGTGGGTGGGAGTGAATGGGGACAGCGGATCATGTTAATGTTTACACTGAGCCTTAAAAATAGATCCACTCATGCTCCCAGTAGGAATTAATGTTGAGTCAACTACCTTCCAGATATGCCACTGAGGGGAAGCCTTCAAATTGGAGCAACCAAGGTTCATCTGATGGCTGTAGATCTGGCGCTAACGGGAAAATGTGGAAGCCCTCTTGAATGCATTTCAGTGGACTTTGAGTGCCTCAAAATTTTAATTAAGACCGATACATATATCTGCACTTTCTTCAGCAATAAATGAAAGAGGGGAGCTAGCTCCTGCTGAAACCATCTCTGGTGCACACGCGAAGTGGCCAGAAAATTCTGTTTTTGATCATCTACGAAAATTTTGTGCAAGTCTTTTTATTCCTTTCAGGGGTATCACCCCTTTATGATTCCTGGTGTGGTGCTTGGCTGCACCTCGGCGAAAATACAGGAGAGCAAAGTTTCGCCATGCAAATTTGAAGGCGCCGGTATCTTAAATAAACAGACGTTAGCCTATTAGAGTAAAGCTATTTAATTATCCTCATATTTATTGGACACACGTTGCAAAAAGCACTGAGAATCGCAATTTTTTCCAGTTTTCGAACATAAGATCTGGTTAAAAGATAATCGATGTGGGAATTAGATTGAAGGGAGAGGACTCAATGCCGCAGTATAGTCTCATAGCTTTTGAAAGTAAAGATTGAAACAGTATCTGGGGATTACATCTCCCAATAAGGCAATCATTCATACAGCTCAACAAATACATGAGCGCGAAGCGCGGGGCAAGATTGCACTTTTGAGAACATTTTCTGCAATTTTAGTCGTATGTTTGAGTGATTAAGTGACAGTGGGTCCTCCCGTTCATATCGACATATGCGTGAATGATGTGTGCAAAATTTGTTCATACCCAAAATCTCATTGGGGGGCACACGGGGGAGCAGCCAATCTTTGGGGGCACGTGTCCCCTGCTCCCTTGGCTACGCCACTGATCACTGTTCTTGACTGTGAAGACCGCACTTCAGTGATGAGCAAGTCGTAGTGACTATACCTTATGTGCGGGAAGCCTCATTTAAGGGAAATATTGCGTTTAAAATGCACCAACATGGTATAAAAAGAAAATATCTTAAATCATAATTAAACCGTTCAGAGTCACCAATAAACTCTAGAGTAACAGGTGTTGCATCATTTGAATTTTTGAAAATTTTGGTGAACAAATTACTTGTGCAACAAATAACCAAATTTCTTCCTGTGAAATTTCTTGAAAAGAAAGCTCCCTTACTACTTTATTTTGAACTGTTTATCATTCTGTATCTATTAATATTGGTTTAAAAAATATGAAAATTTTCTGTAAAACAAACGCAATATTTTCCTTAGGATTTTGAGTTACTCTCCCACATACCATTACCACATCGTCACTTATAATTTGGTTAATGTCACCTACAGTCTGTTGCACTCCCGTAACTTCACAATTTAACGAAACAGACTCCCATGTCCCACATCAATATTTGACGTGGCGGGAAAGAAAATATAAAATACATTCTCCTCATTTTGCATTTTATTTGTTTTTGATTAGTATACAAATTATTTGGACACAATTTAAGGGCTAATACTATGTGTAAAAAAAATAAATGTTTCACTTACTGGCGGACTTATCCGCATGTACAACGCAACTAACAGCAAAGAAAAATTCACTTACCGCCTGCATCAAATACGAGCCTTTGCATATACGTACTTAGTGAACTAAAAGCCAGATTTGATAAACCTTACTTGTTGATAGATAAACTTGGTTTATCAAAGGAAATAAATGAAGTATAAACCGAGAACCTGGATCCTGTTTCATAAAAGGGTTACCCTGTATCGCATGGTATTAAGTTAAACCCCAAGTTAACGTGTTAATAATAATGTAATGGTTTGGTGGGGGACGCCATATCCCCATGAATTAAAATAAGTAAATGACACACAATATTTCCCTGCCAATAATTCTGTTTATAACTGCGCCTTTTTACCGCCAAATTGATTGTCACTGCACACTAACATTAGGCTTGCCAGTAGGGAATAGAAATTTTAAAGTGTGGCTATATGGCACAGTTCTAGCTACCTTCAAAAGCCCAACATTTTTTAATTCTCTTTCTCGTTCTCTGAAAGGACAGTAATGTGCTATTTTGGTAAGGTGGAGGCAACTCCATATACTTCCATTCTTAATACACTTGTACACCTCTGTCTCACTCTGCATTTAAGGCGGTGTTTCTACCTCCCAGACAGATCTAAATAAATTGCTAAGTTTTCACTTATTTTTCTTTTTTGTGCATGAGCTTACCAGATACACGCTGTATTGTGCATAGACCGCCCAAAACCGAGGCCAAACTGACATCGGACGAAATCAGTCTTTTGTGGTCTTGTTGATCTCGAACCGAAGGATGGGCCGTCTGATCCGCCATAAAACAGACATAATTTTAGTTTCGGGTGGTCTATCTGGTTTTGTTCCAACCCGAGAAAAAAACGAAGAAACCGACGATTCAAATGGTGTAAATTTACAGCCATACACTCGTCACCCCAAAGCATATTTTTAGTGTAAGGGTATCAAAATTCTCAGTTGGTTCCTGCTCTTAATTGATTGACAGCAAAGTTTGAAAATTCAAAAGATGCACAGTAGCTTACAACCCTCACAATGCTGAGAGAGTGCTTGGATTACACATTATAGCTTTGCATGCTCACCAGGACATAACCTTGAAGTAATAAAATAGGTTTGTGTCTGCACAAGGAGGAGTTTTATACAGTTACAGGAGGAGCTACAAGTTGGATAGTTGGGAGAATTGCAACTGTCTGGGATGACAAGAATTGCCCTTTAAGGCTCTTTTCCAAGACACAGTAACCATCCCCACTGAAGGAAAAAGTGTCTAAACCGTGAAGGTCACTGTCTCTGGTTAATCGGAGTTTACGCTATTTGATGTCCCTGATAATTCCCCGATTATTTTACAGTATATTTTGTAATTTTCTTTTAATTTGCATAGTACATACCATGAAGATCTTATATACTCGTTCCATGGAAGCTTACTTCGGTTTTTAAGGGGTTGATCCCGGGTGGTCTGAGAGCCTTGTTGGTTTTGGCGGCTTGGCTAACCCCCAAACCGATGTCGGTTTGGTCTCGGGTGGGTTTATCAAGATGTTTCGGGTGATCCAGGTGGTGCCCAAACCGCCAAATCGTGGGCGGTTTGGGCATCAAAACCCAGACCGATGCAAACCTTTACTGTCTACAGCAGAGGCTGTATTAGTTGACTGGGTATACATTGACCATTATCGAAAAACGTAGAATTGTAATTGGTTAATAAAGTGGTATTTCTCTCATACGCTTCTAGAGATACACTTTCGTGTTTGTTAAGTTTAAAAAAATTATGAAGATCTTCAATAATCCAATCCACGGCTGCGGTTAAGCTTTCCTTAAATGGCTCAAGGTCTAATCGATTCGTTCTATGGAAGTTACCTTCACTTTCCTGTAAAGCACACTTAATTTTATTTTCATCCACCTGAAGACCAAGGAAAGAAACTATTCGTCTCAATTGTTGCGTCAGGTCAGCAAGTAAGTCTTCGTAATACACCACCAACTTTCTAATAGGTGTTTGGATACAGTATCGAGCAATACTTTGCCATCGTTGTGCTACACATGTGGCAAATTGGACCCAGTCTGCAAGAAAAGTAAATTTAACTTTAAAGGCAGATTCTCATCATTACAGACAATACCAATTCTCCCAACAAGGTTACTTTTAGTCTCAACCAGAATAGCCTTTATAGCTTCTCCTATCCTACGGTGCAGAGACAAACCTAGTTTATTGCTTAAGGCAGTATCCTGGTGAGCATACAAGGCTCTAATGCGTAATCAGAACACTCTGTGCATGAGGTGAAATATGAGAGACTGAATCTTTTGAATTTTGTTATACAATGTCAATTAAAGAGCAGTCACAATTGAGGCTTTTGCCTACCCTCAAGTAAGAATCATAACTGTGGTGACTATCTGTCTTTAAAGAAAAACATGATTCTTCCGTCTAGAACCTACCTACATCCTACCGATACCACGATTGGTAACTTTAAAACTACCTTAGTTAGACAGCTTTAAAATACTACATTTATTAGTCGTAATATTGCAGTCACCGACTAGGGCACTTTTGACGGTGAATATTTGAAGTAGTTTGATTGTTTGGCTTTTTCAAATAGCTACGTTTGCTTTTATTTTTTCCAGCGGTCTTCCAAGTATGGGTCTGCGTTGACAATTGGTGTCAATCACGGACGTACTTGTGAATGCAAACCTACCAATCGGGGGACCCCTGGAATTGGCCCGGGGACCGTCCCCGTTTGAAAAAGAATGACTTTAAATAGCCTTTTTGAGCTATATGATGTAGCCATGACGATGTCTATTGCATCTAAACGGATATAGGAAGAGTCCCCGTCAAGGAAGTGTTGTGTTACGTCCTCGTTTGATGGTGTTCGTGTGCAACACGTAATGTCCACGGTTCCGTGTGGAAAACCCGCCATTGTGCTTGGTGCTCAGCATACGCAATGGAGTCGGGAAAACAAGCCAGTGAGCCACAACTGGAAAAATGCCGGCCGGCCCGACTTAAACCAATTTGTTACAAACTGAGCCGTAAAACCTCATTTAACCAAACCAACCCTGTTGAAAATCACACCCATGGATTGATTTATGTTGTTTGCGGAAAACATTTTGAGTGCCCTCTTTACTTTTTTTGCTGTAGCAAAGCACATCATTCTTTATCAGTATACACACTTCAATGTTTTTCTACAGGCGTTCACGGTAGAATGGTAAAATTGGGGAGGGGGGGGTCCCGGTTGACGGTGATTACAAGTATGGGTGAACTTTGGTGTGAATGTGAGACGCGCTGGAAGGTAGTACTACTGCAAACAAATTTGTACTAATCCATAATTACTTGAAATCATTCAATATTATTTTTAATTTATGACGTCAAAACGGAGTTTGATCATTGTACTTAAAGCTTTGCAGATTCGGCAATAAGTAGTGAGCACAACAATTTGTTCGATAATCAATAGGCCTACAGTAAGATTTTCCTGAGCCATGTGTGACCAAAAATGGACTTTTTTGCGAGTGAATCAATATGGACTATTAAGGAAACTGAGGATGAAAAATAGCCGATCTCATTTGCTTCATTGAGTTTCACCAAACATAAGTTTCATTTTCTTAAATAAAACGCTTCTCCCCCTAAAGAAATTTTGCTAGCCATGCTTAAGCAGTCGCCGCAAATTTATTTTAAAACAACAGCTAAATCTCACAGATTTCTTCTTATTTCTCTTCCAAGTATCTTTCATGATATTTCAGGACTTAAATATTGCATTTTCAAGGTAAACCAAGGCTTTACTCCTTGTAAGTGTCGCACACAACTCAGTGAAAATACTATTGTCACAGGATTCTTAAGAGCCATTCAGAAATAGAGTAAACTAGTACTACACTCATCCAAAATTGGGGTGACTGCATATTTTCCCTTTTAAAAAGTTGCTCAGTTGTCAGTAGGGATCGTGCACAATATTACATCCAAGAAGGCTATTCTGTGTGCAGCTTTGAACCTAAAATGGAACATTACAGGATAAACAGATAAATAGGGTTAAGTCTTCTTAGTGCACAAAAATAAAGAATATTCATATGTGTCAATTGCTTTTTGGACTTGTTCTCACCTCACGCTTACTCCGTAGATACGGTGTTGTTTGCCAAAAACTAACCCAGGAGGAAATGCGAAACAAATTTAACTTGCAGTTGACCAAAGCAGGTTTACGTCCATGGTATACAAGTCTGCCACAGAATTCACGGGCATGTCAGTTTAAGTCCTTGTAACCAGAAAACTAAAAAATTGAGTGATTCTTGCCTAAATAATTCTTATTCAAACACTGTAATTTCTAATTGATACGGATGTATTGTGAGGATACTGTGTTTCGGTTATTGTATAGTAGATTGATTAACATCTGTGTGTATTGACCAGTCTTGTAGTGTGAGTACAGGACCATGAGTACGGGTACAGGTACCAGGTCATGTGTACGGGTACGAGTACAGAAACTTGTACTCGAGTACGTGTACACATAGCGGGACAAGTACTGGTACAATACTGGTATTGACAAATACTTTTTTTAACCTTGAATAACAGAATATGCTAAATTTTACATCGGAAACTCATGTTCTCATTTTGACAACTGGTAACTTCAATTGACACTTTGACCTCAGCAACTGAGAGGATTCTCTCACTGAACACGAGGTTCTAAAATATTGACTGTGCGATTTATTATTGTTTACTGAAGACGGAGAGCTGTTGCGGAGCTCCCTGTTGGAAGTATGTTCATTTGCAATGTTTTAACAATTTAACCTTCTAATGACTCATATGAACTTTGACCTTCACCAATTACCATAGTGTCTTTCATCTAGGTAATAAGTAGGAGATTAATTAGTGTTGACCTTCAAGAGACGTCCTTTTATAAAAGGTTTTCGCTCGTTGATCTCTCGTGATCTCAAATGACCTTTGGACTCCTCTTAAAATAAAAGAAATTTACTAAAGACACGGTTTTGGCTATGTGACTTCAAGTGACATTTGTCTTTATGAAAACAATTGAGACTGTGAACTCACCAAGTGGTAACTATATATGTAGCTATTAGTTCAAAGAAATCTGTATGTTAGTCTCTCTGTTCATCAAAAGAACAAAATGGTTGTGATCAAAGTTCATTTGAGGTCACTAGAGGTCAATAGGTGCAAATCTTATGAACAATTGCAATTTGTCTTCTGAGGCGTGGTTACACAAAGGACGAATCCATTATGTTCTACAAATATCCAGCATACAACAAGGCTACCGTCTTTACAACAACGTATGAAGTAACCTTGGCTTTAGTTAGTTGAGCTTATAATTTGGTTCGTGGTTTTGGCAAAAATGTCAGCTGATGTCCATGAATCTTGAACATTATACACCGGCCTAATTACAAACACGGTGACGTCACGACTAAATGTTAAATCAACTTCCTCTAGACATTTTGGCATAGTCATGTTATTAAAATCTAGGGATGTGGACGGTTCTCCTCCCCACTTTTACAAAACCACAAAAGTGCCCCTTTTGCAAACAGTAAATGTCATCATCGGTACTAGAATCTAGCTCTTTTTAAGGATGGTTTTCACACGCCTTGGTAAGATTGAAAATTTAAAAAGAAAAATCGTTATTCTTGAAATAAACGCTATAATTACTTGAAGTATCAAAGGCTTCAGCAGGTGCAATGCCTTTGTGGGTGTTGTGTGACACTAATCTGTTGAAATCAGAGACAATGGTGTTGTAGGGATTTCTGATAAGAAGTACTATCCCATCTAACTCGACTGCCATGCTACGAATGTTTTGAACTTTGTGCATCTTGATGGCAACAACACGGCCACTTCGCGGGTTTTCAGATTCTCCAAGAAATCCTGAAAAACTCAAACAAAATAAAGGGGTGTGCGGAAAAAGAATACAATAACTTTCGATCGTTGACATTCAAATATATCATTTTCTCTCTCCAGGTCTCGCTCATTTAGTGTCTATATGTGTAAGTTCACCATAATGGTAAGGAAAGAAAGAAAACAAACATATGATGACCTATCTCCCTTCAGAACTAAAACCATTACTAATCAATCGCAGCCAATTTCGTTTACATCATATTCTTATATAGTCTTGGTCAAGACCCTAGTACTACTAGCTAGTACATTCGTTCGCGACTATCGTAAGTGCGCCCTCTCTATATTGTTCAGAAATTCTGAGCTCTGTACTAGTACAGAGCTTAGAACTTCTGAACAAACACAGGGCGCACGTACGATAGTAGCGAACGTACGTACTAACTAGTACTAGGGTCTTGACCAAGACTAATTCTTATACAGTAATATACTGGTGACAATATGAGTATCAAATGTTCAAAACTATAGTGAACGCCGTATAGTATGTTGATTTAGGGAACAGCACGTTTCAGAATACAGTGCTGTACACAGCAGTATAGATTAACATTTTTCTATAAAGTGGTGACATATGGGCATACATTACTTTAATCAGGGCTATTTATTAACGCACAAGTCCGGAATGAGAATCAAGTAGGATACAGTCCGCTTTTTACTAAACTCGGAATTTGCCAGGAATGGTAGGTTCCCGGATTGAAATAGGAATGGAGTGGGCTGCATGCAATTGGACTCGGCGCTCATTCCAGATGAGTCCTCAAACATGAAAGTTACGAACATGAAGATTGTTTACATATGATCTACATGATTCGAATACCTTGTGATAAAGTTTGTTCTAATTTATTATAGAACCTATTAAAACCACCAAGAGATGTCTCTCAGTCTGATTTAGTAAATGACAGCTGATCCTCCTGACATCTTTCATCAATACATATGCCATAAATCATTACAATGGAAACTTTCCTGAGAGTCTTGTAGCACATGACGAGAGTTAGAATTGAACTAAATTTGACACTATAGGGTTACCATTCTGCCTAAGTTTTTGATTTGCAAGAAAATTAAGATTTACTGATAAAAACTAGCATTTAAGCCTGACGAGGAATGAAAGCATCTTACTGCAGTCATTGAGCGCTGAAATAAATAGATCCAATGAGTTCCCAGCCCTTTCTGAATCTGTGCGTATTTTACATATTTTCATCGTGTAAAAAATAAAACAAACTTCATTGTAGGCTATTTTAACTCGTTTTCGTAGCAATAATTGGCCCTGCGAGTTATCGTCGCTACAGATATCCCAGTTCAGGACTTTTTAAAGGTCTGATGACATGAAAGTTGCATCATTGGATATTTGATGTGAAAAGCATTAAAGATCCAGAAAATAACCGCAATTCCTATTAAAACCCATCAAATATTGACCATTTTACAGGGTGATTTCTATTCTACACTTGTATCATAAATAAACATAAGCTAAATAGACAAATATGTGACATCGAAAGATGAACATACCATATTTGGGGCGGACACAGGATTTTTATTTGAGGGTGCACTATGCCACTAGATTCAACCATTGTGGGAGAGTGTCGTCCATCCGAAGGACTTAGATAAAAAAAAAAATGGTGGTCTGAATATAGTGTATGAGTTTCTACATCATAACGATGACAAGGAGAGCAACAGTGAAATGTCAGCGCAATTAATTTTAAGTTTGAATTTAAAAAGCAAGGCTTCAACCGAACTAAACCGCGACGACCTTTTCTTTTTCCCCGACTTCACTCCGAATATCAAACACTGGTTTTTCCGATAAAGTCGAAGAAGACTGTCTGATTGCAATCGAGACAGTGAGGTCGAGAACAAAATTTAACACACACCTAACCGACCCGTCTGCCATGTGACTGTGTTTTACTGTCGCGTAGCAGTCGGGTC
>WURT03104424.1:6867-30612 GCA_009936505.3 Holothuria glaberrima
CACTAACAAAAATACGGTCACGTGATCAAAATAGGCCATTCATAAACTAGAGTGACGAGGCATACTAACTCTGATTGAGTGACTGCATTTTCCCTTTAAGTGCACATACAGATGAACTCCTAAGTGCGGAATACGTTATTGAATGATGAAGCCCATCTGTTCATATGTAAGCCTGCCCATGCCCAATGGATGAGTTTGTATAAACCTTAAAGGTGGATTAACGGTTAGTTAGCTAGTTAGATCAGATTTAACGACACATCAACACGAATGTGTTATATAGTGTCAACCAGAAAAAAAGTAAAGTTAAAATACGGTTTCAAATACGGTTCAAGTTCAAGTTCGGTTGCAAATACGGTGCAAGTCCTTCCCTTTAGTCGCCTCTTACGACAGGCGGGAAACATCGTGGACATATTCTACAACCCCCACCCCACATGGGGCGGTGGATTAACGGGGATGAGTTGATCTTTGTTGAAAGTTCGTAGTAAGTCGTATTTACGCCAATTTATGCCGAACATTGACATGAACTTTGCCTTGATATCCTAAAAGTATAACGAGTTTCTTTTGTTGGTTTTAGTTATTTTTTACCTCCATGAGTGACAACTCTACTCGACGGATACAAGTCAGAAATGACTAAAATAATTTCTTTTTACTTTTGAACTGTCACCTACGACCACAGCTGGCTTACATATTAAGAACGAGCAATGACGTCACACTTTCTTCAAATTGTATATTGAAGTCGGAAATTGGAAACATTAGGTTAAAAAGATTGAAAAATAAATCCCATTTCTAACTCCAATCTTCACCGGGAAATTCCTGTGTTGATGTATTAAAAAATGCTGAAGTTTATTCACCTAAAAATGGTAAGTTGCTCTATAATGTGTGATGTCACTGTTATACTATTCAAATTACAATTTTTGTTTTTCTTTGTTCTTAAAAAGCCACTGCAACTCATGTCACACTGTAATCACTTTTCCTTTGATATGGTAAAATTTAACTGAAGAAACAGTTAAGCCTTCTCCTCAATCATAACACCCGTTGCAAGAAAACTCATTTTTAAGGTCATGTAATCATTATGATTTGAAAAGGCAAAAATGTGAGCTGTACAAAAGGATATCACAAAGTATTTCGCAATCGACTATTTTGAATGAAGTGAAATTAGTGAATGAAGTGGCACAACGTCACAATAAGTCATCAAATAAATGAAATGTGAAGATAGGAAATGAACCAATGGAATTCATTATTCAATGTCTGTGGTATGTATTCTTGTAGGTTTAGACTAGGGGCACTTAAAAACATGGTGGTATACTATTATAAACCTTATGCATTGACATCACGCGACGTAATTTTGGAGGAAAACAATGAAGGACGTGGCACACATGCAGTAGACTTCGCATCTGCGTGTGTAAACTTAACGCGCATCCGATTGGTTGGCAAATCAGCTGTCTGCATTTGATGGTGTTACTGGTAATGATAAGCGCTTGTCTCCAAACGAGGGAGAATTTTCTGCTCTGTGACGTCATATGCATAAGGTCTATAGCCAAAGTTACCCTTCCCCGGATGCATAAATGGCATATGCAGACAAATTTTACTTTGATATGTAAATTGTTTGGCCGGCAATTTACGATCAGTATGCCAGTTTGTGCGTGTATTGTAAGAAGCCAGGAAAATGTTAGGTGGGGTACAGGCCATCACATAAATGGTCACTTTTGTAGAGTTTGTTTTATTCAGCTTTCGGAGTCGATTAGCTTGCTAAGAGTTTTGTGTGGCGCTGAGCAGAAGTAAATGGGGTATATCTTATTTTTTTTATCAAAAAATTAGAAAGGGGGAATTCTCCCCTTGCATTTTATTGGGGTGATTTTGAGTAGGGATGCACCGGATATCCGGTCCGGCCGGATAATGAAAAATATTCGGTTCCGGTTCCGGCCGGATCTTTGAAGAAATCCGGCCCGATTTTTCTCAAATTCTAGCTTGAAGTGCCTCCATCATCAAAAGATAGAGGTTACTTTACAGATGAATTTAAAACCTTTCCAAAAGATTTCTGGCAATGTAACATACAGTAGCAGGAAATTGTCTGGTGTTGTGTAGTTAAGGCAGTCCTGATTCATTGCGCCACTGACAGTGACACAACATCCATTTTTTGGTCTTACAGCCTTTAAGGAGGTCCAAAATAAGTGGAGTTAACACTGAAGACATTCAAAGTTAGCCTGTGCCACTTATATCACAGGTCCCACAATTGCGAATGTTGTACAGTAATGTATGAATACTTACTGTTACAGTATTTAATTAATTGGGATATCACAGTCCCTGTCAATTATTCCTACACGGTATGCACAAACTGAGTCACATTTATTTGAACATTTAGATTTACAACCACGGTCAACCTGAACAATAAAACTGATTTGGTTGTTTTAAAGAACTTTGCAGTATATTAAGTAATCTTACTTTGTTAATTAATTTTCTGTCTGCATTATTCTAGTCTAAACCCTACAAAGTAACATCAGCTTAGTTACCTACAGTAGGACCCATTGTAACACTATCATGAAGTCAACCACCGCTCCTCTGCCTTGACACCCCCATCCCCCCACCCATAGTGCTATTTTTTAATGTTTCTCTTTACAAGTGAAAAATCCGGTTCCAGCCGGAAAAATCCGACCGCATATGAAATACTATCCGGCAAAATCCGGTTCCGGCTGAAACCAAAACTTTGGATCCGGTGCATCCCTAATTTTGAGAACAGCTGAGAGAATCGCGCAGTCCCACACCTTGATGGGAACACTGGTCCAGGGTCCCTTTTCCCGTTAAGGGGCAATTGAAAAGAGAAACAGTTTCCTTTGCAGTGTCTGTAGCTTGTTAAATGATTGGCCGGAAATCGATGGGCCAGATGGGTGATATGGCACAGCAGTTTTCCTCAGGGGCTGGGGAGGGTCCATGTTGCTTTATTTGGCTTCACGTTTGGTGCATGTCCCCCTTGATAGCATATACCAGGTGATTCAAAGTATAGGGCGTACATAGAGACAATCAAGAGATTAATTAAACATCTGGCTTGGCAACAAAAATGAGGTCGGGACATTTATCAATTGTGCAGGTCTCTTGAATTTAAAGGTTATGTGACATGAAAACAACATAGTTGGATATTTGATGTAAAAAAGCATTAAATATCCAGAAAATAGCCGCAATTCCCATTAAAATCTATCAAATATTGACCATTTTACAGGGTAATTTCTATTTCACACTTGTATCATGAATAAACATGAGCTAAATATGCAAATATGTGACCTCATGAGATGGACATACCATATATGGCTCATGTAAGCCTTTTTTTTAACCTTAATTTCAAGGACACTGGTAGCATTGTTATCATCTGAGGGGTTTATTATGAATGTTAAAATTGTTTCCTTGAGAAATATTGATAGGCCTATCACTCACCAAACTGTAAACTATCTGATTAGCAATTAAGAGATAATTTATATAGGGTCAACAAAAGAAATCTTAACACTGCAACACTCCACATCATTATTTTTGCATAGGTAATGAGTTTCTTCAGAAACCATCGAACTTTGAAGATGTATATTTTGAAAACGGTAAAAGATATTGAAATAATTCCAACGGATCTTTCATTGGAGGACTTAATTCTTTAATTGACGAGTGAAATAGCTCTTTTTGGTGGCATGTCACACAACCTTTAACTTGGGATTACTGCATTTGCTTATTCAGGTGTAAGAAGCGGGAGACTGGGGATACAGTCTTACCTGCCATTTGAGCAGAAGGATATTTGGTAAAATGTGTAGGGTATTTGCTAAAAATGTTATTTTTCGGGAAAACTTTTGACTTTTGGGGCAAAAATAAAATCATCCCCGACACAGATGGCAAGTTTGAAAGTACAGTAGTGGTTACGCTTATGTGCATGAGGATTTATGTGTATCAGAAATACGAAACTGGTTGGCAAAGTTAAAACAAATTCAGTAAAATATAGCAGTTTGTATCAAACCGTCAAAATGTAAAGACCAACCAAAGAAACGTACAGGTTATCTCAGAAAGTTTGCAGAACCTTCGATGAGTAATGCTGGGTCAATGGCAATGTTTTGTTGACTTCGCAAACATACATTTGCTAATCATCCGGTAAATGCGCTTTGTTTAATAACACACGTTGTAAATGTATATAAAAAAATGTTTGGGATGGTAAATATCACAGTTATGACTTCGAAGAAATGCTTCATTTTACATGGTACCGCCTGTTGTTCTGAAAACGTTAATGGCAAGTAAAAGAAAATGTGTACACGGTATTTGTTCTTCAAACAGGACACTACACACATACAACAAATGTATCGCGGGATAATTGGTCCTAACATGAATTGACTGCATTAAGTTTAAAACCCTCTTTCTCGGAAAAACACTTTGTGAGGGGTAAGTTATTTTTCAAGGTCATGCATTTAAACATGGAATTAAAAACTGCTGCGGGTACAGCATGTTTACAGTAATTACATGATTAACTGTCACTCAATCAGCTATAAAGATGGTGACCTTTTTGTCATTTTTCGACTTTTTTCATGATTCCTTGTAGGTTTACACTTCCATACTTCCACATGGCCCTCTGTACTACAAAATATATGCTAGCCTACAAAGCTTACAAAATGCATCCAAATAGTCCAACTCTGTCCCATCTTCACATGATATTCCCGAGCTGAGAGATAAAATGTTGCAGGGTCTATCAATCTTTAGTTACTCGAGGCCTCCTTTTGATTTTTGAAATGATTCGAAGACTGTACCAAATGAGTGAAAAGTTCCATCTTTTCTATAACTTGTCCATATGAGATAGTTTCAACATCAAGCAATGTGTATACTAGTGTTGGAACGATTATCGGTGGTATTCACCATCGTTATCGATCTACGATCCCCATTTTCATCCTATATCGGTATCGGTAAAATTCAACTTAAATGTCGATATTACCTAACCGATATTAATCGTCCCATGTGTCATAAAAATGGGACACTATTTGAGTAGTTTTGAATGCAAGTTCCAATATTTTACCTCATCATGATAAAACGACACTTCATTGTGGTGCCTGTGTAGCCTAAGGTTAGTTGCAGAATGCTTATTTCCCAATATCGATATCGGATCGGTATCGGCCAATACTGAGAACTGAAATATCGGTATCGGTCATATAGGCTACTTACAATATCAGTATATACTACTAAAATTCCATCTGTATCGGATGAGATAAACTATATTGAGCCAATGCTGATATAGAAGTAAGGCCATATCCATTTTTTTTATTTTGTCGGGCCACGGACTTTGCGGCCCACCAGACGAAGCTCCGCACCCTACCGGTTGAGAAATATTGGTCTGCAGGGGCAGGGTCCACTAGATCGACGGTTCGCTACATCGAAGGTTCACTAGACTGATGATCCTAACTCTAACCCTAACCATAATCCTTACCCAAACCCCAACCTTACCCAAGGATAATCCTAAGCCTAATGTTAAACCTTATTCTGTATCTAACCGAAATCCTAACCCTAATTCTTACCCAAAGTAAATTTTCGTCCAATGGGATCTTCGGTCAAACGAACCTTCAATCTAGTGAACCTTCGGTCTAGTGTTGACCTGTTCCCTGTTGAAAAAGGGTGCAGTCAATGGCCGTTGATTGCAATTTTTAATGTACGTATTACGAGAGTAACCAAGTCTAAGTGCAGGAGAAATGCACATCCGCCGGGCGGACGACCACTCCACGAAACATCATTTCCCTGAAAATAAAATATTCTATTTTACACAAACCTACTTAGAAAATGGCTTTGTAAATTCAATGGTATGATTATCAGGCTGAGAGTACGCACTAGAACAAGAAAGTTCTATCCAAGAGATTCAAAGGATTGAAATTGCAAAGAGACACAGGCCAATATGTATAATCCGTCTAGGCTCCTAGCAATAACACCTTAAAAGTTACAGCAGAAACCTAAAAATAGCACTTTAATGGAGCATGCGCAATGATAAGTAAGACAATAAGCGGCTGTAGTTAAACAGTACCGTTTTATTTCTAAGTACTCACACGAGTGGTAGGGACGGTTTTTCAAGAGTATTTCAAGACTTACCTTACCCCTCCCCGGCCCAGCAACTACTTGGCATACTAGGAAGTGAACTGACCCGCATCCAATTTTGCTTACCAGGCTTTCACCCCTCTGGACTGGAGAAAAAACACCCATCAGTCTATGATACACCTCTTGATTTCTCTCATGAACGTAAGGAATTTTACTTTCTAGAGCGTTGAGCCGTTTTGGCCGGTGAAAAACTATTTACCAAAAATATGGTACGACATTTTCCCAAAGTCTTCCCGAGAAAGATTTTGACCGAGCTCGGGATGAAGGGGGGTGAGCAGCCATGACCCCAATGGCTTGAACGCCAATTGATTTTTCTTGTTCTCGTCTTTTGGCAATCTAGGAAATTTAGTGTATAACGTCGCTGCTATTCTCACGGTAACTGACTTCTCCTTATCAGTGATTCTCTGATTCCATTCGTTCCGTGACCCTGTGTAGAAAAGCAGCTGGATGCTAGGACCATCTTCCTTCTTTGACTATAGCCTTCTGTTTGTACGAGCAGACAGTGTGAAACTGCCAGTGGTAGTCGAATGACTTGAGTATAAACTCCTTATAATATGAGCCTCAGTGTTTACCTTCGTTCATTCATTCTCTCGTCCCTTTTGTGGAAGAGCAATCTAACCAACATATTAATGAAGATTACAAACTCTTAAATATATGATTTACGGTATATGGGGCAAATACAAGCATAAGCGCAGGAGGCAGAAATTGGGAGGCATCCCCTACTAAAATTTTGTCAAATTCAGGGCAAACTTCATGCGATAGTTGTGTGCCAGTAAGGGGTTATTTCACCTCACCACCGTCCTCCACCCCATCTCACCCCTCCTTGTGAAAAGTCATCCCGGCATATTCCTATGAATACATGCCCTGACTAAGGAATAAGCAGTGGCATAATCTTGTTTGGAAACATCACCTTAATTTTTCAAGATCGCCTCTTCTTATTTCCCTTACAAAGACGAATAAAACAGGGGTTGCAGGGATCGCAGCTCCGCATTTGGGGAGAAAATACGGTATTCAAATAGGACAAATAAGTGACAATTTTCCGGCAAAGATTGTACTTAAATTTTAGCAAAAGTACTCGAAATGGCCCTATCGAAGTAGGAAAAAAATTAGGCAACCGGATCACACTACTTACGCAATACATTCAACACCCTGCTTTCACCTCTGACACATTGTTACTTCAGTACTTGCAGAAGTAACAAAGATTGTTATTTGAAAGTCGTACGGCTACTGTTCGTTACCTCCCTTTAATCTGATGTAAAACATTATTGGCGGGAATGTAGAGGAAAGAGCAACTTTCAGCAACAAGTGGTAGCATCCTTCATTGCATCACATAATGATTGCATAATATTTTGTATAGCTGTAGTAACACCCGCACCATCCCTGTATATCTGACCCAATCGAAATCGATACCTTAAGGTCAACCATTCATAGAGACGGACAATAACCTTGGCAGAGGCTTCAAATCTGGGGCAGCCCGGCCCCGACATTTACCAGGTTTATTATGTAAAGTTGAGTCACTGTGACCTTCTATTTAATTGTAAGTATACCTCTGTTATTGAACGCGGTTAGCTAACAAATATGGACGGGACAAGCAGTGTATTACAGAACAGAGCCCGTGAGAGTAAAGCGATGACCCAGTATTAATTATTGTTAGCTATAAAGGGGAGGAACTCATTGATACAACCCTGAACTAGGTGAGTTTTTTATGGTCTAAGAACAAATAAAACCTGTTGACGGACAAAACAATATTAATAGTTGTACATTATGTTTCTGACCACTCAGGTTAACCTTTAGTAAAAATGCTGTTTCTGAGAAATCGGTTTTCAAGTATAATGCTGCTGCTACTAAAGGGATTAACCATTCCTTCAGTCATATATACAGCCCGTTGACAAGCCCGTAGCTAAAGGGGTGGGACTAGGGGGTGACGCTTGAGGGTGGGTCCCTTTTGGAAAAATTTCCACACCTAGAAATGAAAAAAAAATATCATTGTCTTATATAATGTTCCTAGTGTAGGTTATCTCACCCCCTACAGAATTTTTCCCCACCCCTTGGAAACTGTCTCGCTCTCTTTCAGTATCTTGTCTGGCGCTGGGCCTGTCCGTGGATCTCTCGATGAGGGGAAGGATCATCTCTGTATTTATTATTGGGGGCCTAGGGTGTAAAGATTTTTAAGGCTCCCTGCTCAATTCACAATCTCATTTATTTGCCTGCTACTTCAGTAACACGTTGATATATTTTCGACTACCGGGTTGTCGATAAATTTGGTACCTACGTGCCCTCTTCACAGTTTCTAACGGTAAATTTAAAGCCTTTAGAAGTCCCTCTCATCTTCACTGAAATCGAAGCTTTCATTTATTGCCTTTCGTGAAGTTCTTCATTTATTGCCTTTCGTGAAGTGCTAGGCCCACATATTCTCTAAAATTGATGTATTTTCTGTCATTTATTATAAAATGCTTCAAAGATTTCTTCCATTTGATTTTAAAATTCAAAATAAGGCCCAAACTAGTCGAAAATGTGACAACTACCAGTTGCTTTTATACATAATATGTGACATCCAGAGTTTATGATAATAAACTTTCAGTAATTGAAAAATCATTTACTTTAATTTTTATGTAGGCAAAGTAACCAAACGCGTTTTAAATTGTGTATTATTCGATGCATTAATTAAGCTATGATCAAACACTTCTATATTGACTGTACTGCCTTAGTCCATGAAGGCCAGGCTGTAATGTCAAAGCTGTTGAGGAAATTTTTCTATAATCTACCCAGTATTATTGCTTTCTCGTTCAATACGTTAACTTTTCTTTTAAAATCAAGAAAATGGGAATTTTTATGTAATGGTTACAGCATTACAGCGGAAACTGTAAGTAGGATTCACCCAGAGAGACTCGACGTTCAGCACCTATTGGTTTTAACTTGTCCTTTCCGTTTTATTTCATTTTTCCTATTTTTTCCTTATAAATCCCCTCCCCTCCCCCTTGAGTTTTCATTTTGTATCCACTCGCCTCCCTTAAGAAAGTTTATTCACAGACATACTTGAAATTAGAATGCAAAGGCACAACAGAAATACCTCCCCGGATAGTGCACCGACCCTGCTTTGAGACAAATAGAGGGCGCTTCCATATAAAGAGAATCATAACTGTTGTAGAGCAAGTTACTACCCTGTGTCAACACAGTATCGTAAACCCGCAAATAATATCTCTTTGTGGGCGGAGCTAACGGTTAGTGGTTGGACGAAGGAGTGTCAATAACACACAATAGGACTTGAAGACACTGCACCACGTTTGTGTGGTCCTAACGAGGTCACATAGCGCAACATTTGTGAATGGCCAGCGAAACAAGTACGGGTTTATTTTCTGACAAGGTTATCTTAGGGTCAGGAGTGCGAGGACTTTCGCGCTTACAGAAGAGGTAGAGTGAGGAATCCCGGGCTATACGTTCCTTCAGGAACAGCACTTTAGTTAGTTACTTTCTTCAAAACCGGGAAGTAGAAAGAAGAAATTAAAAATATGACTCTTTGCAAGTGAGTTTGCTACCATTCTCGGAGAAAAGTAAGGCTTCTTGTTTTTTACTTACACGGGATAAAATCTGTTTTCGTGAGGTTTGATCGTTACATTGTCTGCGATAATTGTCAAGCAGTGAAGCCTGGACGATACTGTGCAATAGCCATTACGCAATACGTTCCATCTTTCAAGTTCATGCAGGCATACAGGTAAGTTTCGCAAATCTGGAAGTGATGAAGTTTCACTCGTTACAAAATAAAGATTGTGTTTCTTGATGACTTTCATAAATCGTTTGGTATATTCGTCAAAATATTTGATGATAAAAAGATCACTAAATTATAGCTCATTTTTATGGAATGTGTAGGCTTGAAGCTTTATTCCAGCGAGGACCGTCTTCATGCTTTGTGTTCTACAAACTTCGCCTCTGTAATAGTTATACTTTTTAGGATTAAAATATAGGTTGTCCTCTATCAAGTCCATGGTCGTTTTTTTTAATCTGTTTGTTTACATTTTTTAATTTTATTATATTTTTGTCATTTTAATAGATAGGTCCATTAATTTTCAAAAAATTGAAGGTTACTATGTGCCTTTATGAATCGTTTAATACCATGAGCAATTAGTGCAAGTTAATGAAGTAGTAAAATAAGTGGTAGGCCTAGTTTTCTTAAGTTGAAAGTCGCTTGTTTTAGATAACGATAGTTTAATTTTGCCAAGGTACTCTACCACAACTAGGTCGGAATTACGACTCATTCTCATCAGAAATATGATGGAGTTGAAAAACTAGTCACTAACGAGTAACGATTTAATTTTCATAACTTTTTTTAAATTGTCAGTTGGTGAAGTATCTTGATTTCAAACTTGAAATTATAGGAAAAATAAAAGGCTTTCATGAATAGCAAAAAAATGATGAAAAAAGGGAATGTGAAGTATTGAAAAAACCGAATAGACTGAATTAGCAATTGTAAATATGGACCGATTACTTTAAACGTTTCTTTTTTATGTTTACAACGAGTTTGGTACCTCTCCCCGTTCCAGTTGTTGGTGGTTCAATAATGTGGTATACCTTCTTGATTACTCTAAATCTTGAAGGATATCTCGCACGACCGCGACTTGTACGAAGACTTAAATTTATAAAAGTTTTAACCTCTTTATTCCAAGCCTGTAATACTGAAATTTCAGTTGAATACTAACGCTATGTAAATCTACTCACATTCAATTCGAAGAAATAAATTTAAAAAAATCATATACACCGACCATCAAGTTCCTCTAAATGAATATAGCAAAGGAATAAAATAGTTTTATTGCGAAAACAAGAACAATTGGGTCACAGACTTGACAGAAAAGTTGATGAAACATAAAAACGGCTTAGGGAGGAAGGTAATTGTAAGTCTATAACCGTAGAATGGAACAGTGAAACTAACTAAATATAATTTCATAGATCGGAGAATTACTAACTAGGCCAATGAGTAGAAAAAGAATTAAATAATAAATTGATCCTTGGTCATTTCTGAATCTCAATGAATTTTAAAAATGTAGTGAGACTTATTCTTGTCGATTTTTTCGTGTTTCATTACAAAAAAAATCGACATTGATTTATATGGTATACTGCAGAATTTTGTTATAATGAATGCATTGTATTGTTAATATTGATAATACTGTCACGGTGAACTAGAATGCTTTCAAAAATGAGGTAATGAGATGTTTAAAAAAACTTGGATTAACTAAAATATTGACGTCATTTATGTAAAACCTGTTAGGAGTTATACGGGTTCGCCATTTTAGTGGTCCACATTTGTGACTGTAAGGCGAACATTTTAGTTGGAGGCATTCTCACAATGTTTCGATATGAGTAAAGAAGATGTTTTTCAGGGAGTTAACAAAACGTCGATAAGCTTTTGAACTTTAAAGATATGTTAAAAAAATGAATAAAAATATGTTAGATGAGATCAGATTTTAGGTAACCATAAAATTCTTTTATTTTTATTTCTCGTTTAATTAATTGAAGATAGTATAGATTTGATGATTTGTGTAACAATTGCACATTTTGCATGTTTCTGAATAAAAATAGCTACTTTATTACTAGTCACACATTCATGAGATTACTAATCAGGGGCAGGGCGGCCGTCCTGAACAGAAATCACGTGCCTTATCTGTACTTAAGTCAGGATTCATTGATTTTTACAGAATATTAAGTGTTTACATACATTCGGTTCAAAACTCATACTCTTTAAATTCTTTGTTGCATAGAAGTAAAAAATATCGCAAATCATAAGAACCCCCGCAAACAATCAATGTAGAATCATATTCTTTCTTGAAGCAAAAAATATGGTTTCTAAGTCAGAGTCCGACTGGCTTTCCGAAAGCCAAGTTTGGTATATTAGAAGCATGAAATTTTAAACAATGTTTATTAACCTACAAGGTTTTTATCGTCTTAAGCCTCTGATAAAATGTCTTTGTACAGATTGCCCCTCCAGAGTATAATAATTGGTAAGAAAACAAGAATATGCCCCTCTATAGGCTTGTACAACTATAATTAGTGCAAATAATGTTCTGCAACAAATACGAACAGTTGCTTTCACTTTAATTATGTCGAAGGCTTTTCTGTATGACTTCAAATTACATGATTACGCTGCTCAGTAACCAGCATGTACGTTATTTGTTGCATAACCTGTATGTACATATCACACTGTAATCAGTTGACCTTAAAGGAAGGCTTTCACCTCGAAGAAACAAACGTACCCGCAAAAAACAAAGTTGATATCCTGTCCTCCCCCATCTACCGGGCATGAAGGGCATCAAAATTATTTCAATGTCCATCAAGGGATTTTAACTTACACCTGAACGGACAATATAATTGCAAAGCATTTAGTTTCATTCTTTATCCGGGCAAATTCCGGATATGGTTCAAAGAGGTATACGGGAAGGGAGTAATTTATTTGGGGAACAAACTTTCAGATTTTCATAATTTTATAATTATTGTAATAAAATAAAAATACCATGCTTACGAAATAATTTCGCTTATGGCAAGTGTGTGTGCGTCTGTGTGTGTACGTGTTTGCTTTTTACAATCTTTTTAGAACTGTCCTGTCTTTTTCCGAAGTATTGAATGTCAAAGTTGAGGAAAATGTTGTGTGCGTTTAATTGCCACACCCTAGCCTTCCTTTGTAATTACAAAATAAGAAGAAAATGAGTGGTAATTCGACATTAAATTTGGTAAAACTTGGAAGTAATAAATTGAAAATATAAAAAACGCATTTCGCGCAAAATCTGAAATTACAGAAACATTTTGCAGCGGACGGCCTGAGTTCCCAAAAAAATCCTTGATTTTACTTAAAACAAAGTATGAGATTGACGAAGCTGTTCTCCAAAGTTTTCATTTTATATGACCTTCGCACGCAATAAATTCATTCTTATACAATGTAAAAAAAAATAAGAAGGGCAATTCAAACCTACTTTTGGATTCACTTTCTAAACACGTTTTAACTATAAATATGTTTCAGAAATTAAATACTGTGTGTTTAGCAATTAAGCGCATTTTAACACACAAAAACTAGGAATTTGACTCGTTTATTTCAACATTTAATCATGTTTACTATGGTTGTAGAGAATATTTCAGGAAAATGTTCAATTTCCAGACGCTTAGAGGTACGGAATATACACGGTATTCTTTATGAGCGTTGTGTTTAATTATGTACAGAAATTGCCGTGGTTTTACCGTTTTGGACCTGGGCATTAACGGTTTTCGTAATCCTTATGATAGTTCCATTTATTTTAGTTGCCAGTGTCAATGATGTATTGATGCCGATAACCGATAAAACCTGCCCAGATCAATGTCTAACCAATATTGATTTTACAACGTTCCGTTTCTTACCCCACGCAAATTTGCAACGAAAATTCTTGCATTTAAAAGGTTGATAAAAAGTTCCACGTTTCTTAATAATGCCGTCATTTTGGTAAACCGAAGACCGTCACTTTTGTTACGGAATACCGTCGTTTTGAACACCGTAATTGACATCCCTTATCATGCACTAGGTCATTTTCCACATGCAATGAAAGATAAGAGGCTATAGTGGAATAAGGGCAGTAAGGACAGCCTTTACTGGCTACCTGTATTTTTCAAAAAACTCAGAGAAAGTGATGTAGCTAAAATTAATTAGTTTTACTTGCAAACAGGTTAGGAAGAGAGTGTTCCTTCCTATCAATAAAACTGGAGAGAAATTATGATATTGTCGTCTAGAGTTTAAATAACTGTTTCGGTCCAATATAACCTGTATAACCTGTTATAATCGTCCAAGCGGTACATTTTGAGCATTGAATAGTTTTTGCTTAATTATTAGATATGCAACCGAGGTTCGTAAACCCAGAGCCCTCCCCTCGCCTGTACCCTGTTTCTTTTGCTGGCAGAAAGCTTTTGCATGCTCGGAAAAGGTTTCTCCACTTTTTAATCAACTAAAATGACAGAAGCGTAGAAGGACATTTTATTGATCATTATAGTTTACTTATTAAACTAGTACATTTTAAAACATGTGGATAGGGTCATTGCACTAAAGTGATCACAATGTTTTTTTGCATTGACGTTGGAATTGATAAATTTATCTATAAGAGTGTAGGGCGTTTCCTGTCAAATAGGTTGATTTAGTCATTAGTCAATAATTTGTTTTGTTTGGTCCCTTTTTGCCTTTTTTTTTGTTTGACACATACGTTTTCGAAACTTTTTGTAGTATTCTGTATTACTTTTATTTCCGAAGAGAAGGAAAATTTTTATGATGAGCTGTTTTACGCGTAGGCGGAGGAAGCTATTCTTAGCTGGGGGTAACAGTCTTGTACGAGGATCTAAACTGGGTATCCCCTCCCTTTTGAAAAAATGAATATTTTGGTGTCATTACATGGAATTTGATGCTGTATTTTTGTGTAGGCTTTGAAGTTCATTACTTGAATAAGTTTGATATATTTAACAAAGGGGACAAATAAGGGAGTTTGACTCTTTTAGGGGCGGAGGCATAATTTATGCCCTCCTCCATTTTTGACTGGGGGATAAAGGCACCCGGCCTTCCTGCTTTCGTTGCCTATAATTTTATACGACTAGATAAACTTAGGGCAATTTAACGACCATTTTTATTTGATGCTCTTTGGAATCCAACAGGGGCGTATCCAGGAATTTTCAATAGAGGGCGCAGGGTTTTATCGATCGCTGTCTTGTAGGTGGGCTCTAAGGGGAGGGGTGTCCTCCTCCTCTGTAGAAATTGTTGCCTATGAAAGAGGGCTGAGATGCAAAATGGTGCTATATTTGACACATTTTGAAGCATTTTGTTTTTTCGCCGCAACTTTTTTTTTCACGCATGACGACCAAAAATGGGGCCCCTGTTGCGCCCCCTTGATCCACCACTGATCCAATATTATCACCGAAATTTTGTAGCAAAATTTTCTGCGGTACCCCTGTTTGCAATTTTTCCTTTTTGCATTATTTTTTTCGTTGATAAAGGAAAGAGTAGGTTAAGGGGGCTCATTGAGTTGGTTAAAAAAATTCATTATTTTTTCACAACTGTCGGGATTTACTCACATCTTGATGGTAAATGGTCAAGCTAAAAGATTTTGCACATCTGACACACAACTGAAATGGTAATTATAGGGTAATTAATGATTGCAACATTTAGCCTATTACAAATTCCTTGACCAGACACTTTTTACCATTAGGTATTATTCATATGCAAGCCCTGTCCACAGAAACTATAATTTCCCACATTTTCGGTAACTATAGAAAGTGATATATAAGTAATGAGGCTAATTAAAAACATTTTCAAGCAATGATTTCCTTCCAATTCGTCGCAAAATAATCGATATCAACTCAATGAGCCCCTTTAAGTGATATTTTGGTACAATTTTATAGACCACAGTCTGTGATCAAGAAAATAGAACGAAGTGACAACTGAGTCTTCCCCTTGACACAGAGAAGAAGTGAAATGTTAAAGTTTCCATGGAAATAAAGGATAAAATTTCTGACACTTCCAGACTTTTGCAAATAAGAAAGAATCTTTATCGCTTGAAAAGATGTAACCTTCTAAGTTGTCATTGTTTCAAATACAGTCTTTGTAACTTTTTTAGTCTTCTTTTGGACAATTGCTTTGAAATAATTGTTTATCCTCCCGTCACGTGACATGGTTTCATTTCTTGATGGTCAATGTTGAATTGCATTGTCGAATTTTTATTTCACCTTTACTCTTACAGAACCAATAAAATGGAGGTCGTCCAAAGGAGTAGCTCACCGGTGTCGCACCGTAGCAGCCCGTCACCCGTGCGAAGATCTCCTTCTCCTCCCCGCGTCGTTAAAAGAGAAAGAAACTCAGCACTGGACATTTCCACTATTTTAGGAACATCGTCTAATTCGAGTGATAAAAAACCGTTGAAAAGTCCAATTCACTCTGTAAAGGCACTTGATGTTGCATTTGCATCTCGACCTTTGGGAACACCATACAAGCCCATTTATCCGTACCAAGCCTTAACCGTCAGTACCCACCCCTTGGGAAGCGCCAGTAACGGCTTCCCCTTGCCAGACGCCCCTGCGTCTGCTTTGACTTCTGCTGGGTACGGTGCTTACCCTTTCTACGGATTTTCGCTTCCGGAGTCGGCGAGTACCACAGCTTCCAGTTTGAGATTAACTGCCCTTTTGGCGTCCCGAAGGAGGAGAGCGGCACAATCAAACATTCAGGAACGTCCGGTAGACGTGCAAGACGATACAGGTGAGAGCAGTCGCAAGAAAGTCAAACCAGTTCCAGAAGAGAAAAAAGATCAAGCGTACTGGGAAAGAAGGCGTAAAAATAACGACGCAGCGAAACGTTCGCGAGACGCAAGGCGCGCCAAAGAGGAAGAAATTGCGCTAAGGGCAGTCGTATTAGAACAGGACAATATGAAACTCAGAGCCGAAGTTTCCATTTTGAAAAGTGAACTTGCAAGACTTCATTATATGGTTTATAACTGCTAGCAAAGACTTTAAAAGATTGGGACGATCATAGCATTGCCAAGAATTGCCAAACTTTTTGCAAAAAATTCCAAACAATACGTTCCGCTAATCTGCTACTTGGCTGATTGAGAAGCAAACCTTCCCAAATGATATGGGATAAACTTAATTTATTGGGATGTTCTTGTTCGCGAACAATCCAAAGGAGGAATTCGCTCTATATGCTTCACGCTGGCGGTGTCAAAACTTAAAAGGTTTATCGGTCAGGGATGAAGCTGGGCTTGCCGAAATGCTGTCTGTGAGGTTGACGACAATAGTCATTGTTTCGTTCTTTTGTTTTGCTTCAATCTACTTACTTTATAAGTGTTTGCCGAAAATTGCTTTAATGTATTATAGTCACAGAGGCCGGACATTTTGACCTAAAAGATCGTTTTCATTATTTTAACCAGTTGATGGAATATATGATATTTTTTAAAAGCTAGTACTTTAACCTTGATTTTTGTCGTTTGAAGTTAGTTAGTTAGACGAGGTTTAACGAAACACCAACACGTACGTGTTATATAGTGTCAGCTAGGTAAAAAAGGGAAAGGTGGGGTAAAAATTAACTAAAAAGGCAAAGATGGGGTAAAATCGATTGAAGACCAAGCGTTTCTTATTTATCCCAAGACTGACTTGGAGAGGTAAACTAATTGCTATGATTCGGCGATGTTATCTTTAACTGTTTAATGGCTATTCGATCTAGTACGACAGAAGTTACCAAGACGTTGCTGTTCAAATAGTAACTTGCGGTAAGAACATACCGGTACTTCATATTTTTCTCAAGACAGGATTTGGAGAAGAAAGTAACTGAAATTTGAGTCTTTTTGGTGAAAAACAGACGTTTCTGTGATATTTTGTCTACGATTTTGTTACACTTGTGTTGTCTCTCAAAAGAGTGTTCAACATTTAGAATGTCAAGTTACTGTATCACCAGGGGGTTAAACAATTGATTTTAGCCACTTCGAAGGGCTAATTTAAAATCCCTCTTAAAAACATTTTGCTCTCTTTTATCGGTGATTCCTCACCTTTGTAGAAGAACACCATGAAAAGGGAAATAAGCAAATTGAACTTTTACTGGCTTTAACACATTTCGGCGTGCTACATTTGGTCAGTATTTTCATAATTTCCGTGATGACTCTGATTGTAATCACAAAACATACTGTCTGTCAAAATAACGACCAGTCCCCCTATAAAAATTTACTCTTGAAAGGTCACAAGATTGTACTGAGAAAGCGATTTTTCGTTGCTCTTCAAGTCCTGGGTGCGGCTGGACAAGCCCCTAGATCTGGTATATTACCCCATTTTTGCGCGATACATTGTATGCGTTCGTTAAAGCGTAATTCTTAGTCCCAGCAGCAACCTAGTCTTGAACTATTTATTCAAACCTCACCTGGAAGCAGGAGTGGCGCCAGGTGGAGGACAGAAGGCCGTTCCCCTTCCTTCGAAAAGGCCTGTCCCCTCCCGTCGGGAAAATTTCCAATTTTGTCGTGAAGTCTTAATCCGTACGATTTAATATGTAATCCCGACAACAGTCAGTGACGATCTGCTTAATTTTGCTCTTAGTAAGGGCAGGTTCTTCAATAAAAACAAAATTTTCTAATTTTCCTCTATAAAAACCCAATTTTTCCAAATTTTCTGCAATAAAAATCCAAATCTTTCAAATTTTCTTCAGTTAAAAATCCAAATTTTTTAAAGTTCGTCCAATAAAAACCCAAATTTTTCAAATTTTCTTCAATATAAATCCAAAGTTTTCAAAATTTGTAAATAGAAACCCAAAAGATTTTCCTCGCTCTTCTTGCACCGAAAAGTTACGTTCCACATCCTTTCGGTAACCCATCGCCTTTGTCGGGGTTTCGGATTGATGCAGGCCTCCCCCTCCCCCTTCGGGAGCTTGGCCCCCTTGTCGAATAAATCCTGGCTCCCTCCATGACTGACAGTGCAGGCTCATAAAAGGGTATTTTTGTTGCATACACGGATTTAAATGAAGGCTTTATATTAGGTTTGCTTTACTCCGAGGGAAGTGTTACGAAAAGTGTTTGACCAAACAAGGAATCATTCCTCGAAGTTTTAACAAAGAGTGCATCAACCACAAATGTGAGGAACTATGTTTTGTTTCCAGAGAAAAAAATATGTCTCCGTCATAATGATGGATCGATGGGATTACTTTAGAACCAGTATGTTTTCTTTAAAATTGCTTACATTCTTGCCTTAAATTGACAATTCAAAAAATCCTAGTGCAATGAGGGTGATATGAACACTCAAAAATTACCTCTCAGGACAAAGCCTATCGTCTTCGTTTTTATCATTTCCCCAGTAATTTACCTGTATTTTTAAAACGAAGGCTATTTTAGTCTTAATATTAGGAATCCTTCTTTAGCATAGTTTCAGTAGACTATCCTTTATCACCCCGACATATGGGTCAATATCTGACCTCTAAAACTTTGTAACTTTTTTCGTTGCTATCTGTACAGCTTTTGTATTATGGATAAAATTTGTTATGTAATCAACCATTTGTGTGTATATCTCAAAATTGATTCATATTTTAAGTCATATAATGTCAAATTACCTTGTTCTCAAAGAGAAAAATTAATTTCGAACATATCTTGCACACCTGAAGACCGAGTATTTACAAGTATTGTGTGAGATGTGAAACCTTTACATATGAAAGACGAATAACAAGAACGAAGTGTTTTAGTGGTTAATCACAAGTGCAATGAAAAATGGCGTCTTAGTATTTTACTTGTATGTATAACTTCAAGTTGCTTGTAAGGAGACGGCAGCGTATATTTCCAAACGGTATTGATCAGTTACTTTGGTGGAATCAATTTCATCCAGCAATTAATGCTGTATCTTTTGGTAAAGGAATAGTTTTAAACATCAGTTTATCTTTGTTGTAAGGAGACTTCTAAGCAATGGTTGCACAGAAAGAACATGTAAGCGTTCTGGAAACGTTCTTAAATCTGCTGAATAAGTTTGATGAAAATCCATAAGAAGCGTGAATATTATCCCAGGTGAAAAAATGATGTTTACATGCTTTAAGCAAAAGTTTGCAAAGATTCTTCCGGTGTATGTCATTAACACGTCCAATAATTCTTTTGTTTTTCGCAAGCTTTGGTTTTAATTAGTAAATTGTGGCCACAAACAGGGATTGATGGTAATTACAATTGCGGGGTGTACGCAATTAATAAAGCCACTACTTCCGTTTAAGCCATCACAATATATCAAATGACAGGTGCTTGTTGTGACAAGAAGTTTGTTTAATTTCCACATGACCCGGTTAAGCGAACTCGTAGAATTGGGTTAAGATATTTACAGGGAAATGCATATATAATTTGTCTTGGATGTCAGCGAAAATATGCAGTTATTATAATGGGTGTGACCTTGTAAAAGGGGGTCATGTGACCGCACAACACTTTTCTCGTGACTATTAGGAAGTTTAGAACAGGAAATTTACTTCACCAGGAAGTGGTTCAAAGAAATTTCGAAGTGAACTTGATTTCTTTATATCTCCATGCATCAAAAGTCAACCGAGTGGTAGATGGTGGACAATTGTAAAGAACACGCTGAGAAAGAAAATTAGTAGCCTACTATTAAGCCTATCCCACATCCCCATATGCTTTTTATGGAGAACTTTAGAAACGGTTGAGATTGACACTTCGAGAAAAAAACTTCCTTAGCCTAACTACCCCTACCTTACTTGCGTACTGTATTGGATATATATTTCCAGTGTATGGGGGCGGAGAAGGGGCGAAAGTCTTCAGCGTGTCTGTCGCGTTCTATTACCATTATTTACGCGTAGCTTTGTAATAATATTGCATTGCGTGGAGAGCAGGCACGTTCGGCATACAACTATTTCTCTCCGATGACCGTGTTACATTAAGTTGGTCTCTTACTTAATTTAGGACATTTTGTCCACTATATCAGTATTGTTGGCTTAATCACGGATTTACTTAAGCGCCATTCTTCAGGTGATCGTGAAGCGGTTTATATTGACTATATGTATGGTTACATTGTGTATTTCCATCATGTTTAACACTGCGTAACAGTCGAGACTGTTATAGCTCATTTGGACTACAACCGTTTGCTCTAAACACGATAACAGTTGCCAATATGCACTCAACTGTAAACTATAGTTGTCGTTTTGATATAATGTTAAAACTACGTTCGTAATATCATGCTGAGCAAAAAACAAACCCTCAACACTCAGTAGCACAAGAAAACGCAATACCGTTGCTGTAAACTAGTTCTCGCTACACGCTCCACTGTCACGGTGAGCTTTGCTCGGTTCGTCGATATCCCCTGTTGTTGTAATACAAGAAGAAAAAGAAATTCTTTGACAACTTCTCTGGTCGGTATTGCATAAATTGGTTGATATTATTCCACGAAATCAATTGTTCCCCGTCAACAGACCCTATAGTTAATGCGGGAAGCCGCGAGAGTCTAAACAGACACGCTCAGTATTACATTTAATCTCCTTGGGTATCCCAGTGAATTACTTTCCCGGCCTCGGTGTCCCGAAAAGAAGATCCACATGACCTTATGTTGACCTCATGGTTTATTTACTCAATGAAACGTTAGCAAACTATGAGGTCACCGTGGTTATAATCCTTTGATGTACTTATTGTCCAGTCTTCAAGCTATTAAAGTGACCTCAGTGAGGTCGTTGGGTGACTTAATAATAATAAACGGCCGCTTTGCGGCACTTCTTGTAAAGAAAAAGGGTGTGCATAGAATTGCGTGTATTTAGGCTGAGGGTGTTACAAGTCTAACCCTTTTAAAAACTGAGTGTAGATAACTTTGTTAATTCTGAAGAAAATGAAATCGACGGTGTAACCGTAAAAAGAAGTTTGGGGGTAAAAGTATTTCTCTGACTTTTTCAAGCTTATTTGAGATACCGCATTAGCGAGCGACTGGAATTAAAGATCAGTGACCTTTCTTATATGAAGTTATAGTTTGGCAAGAAACCGCCGGAATTTTAGAGGCATGCTTTATCCTTAGCGGTAGTTGTTATTTAGCTCTGAGAAACACCACGGTCAGATAGGATTAAGGCACTTGTCGCAAGCCATCACGGTCTATATTTCCGTTCTTGAACGTTGATAACAAGCACGTCCATAAAGTTCATTATGAAATTGCAATGTGGACAAATTGTTGTTTTGTACGTTTTACTATTAATTAAACTTTGTTTCCATTAGTTATAGCTTTATAGTACTGTATCAAAGTTAAAAGTCTTTTAATATTGGCAGAGTGCAAATTGTCCTAAAAATTGACCTTTATTAAAAACTAAAAGATCGGTCTAACTCAGGGAAATATTTTAAAAGTCCGTCTTTGTTCATTAACTCTACTATTAACTTAAGTCGTTCCACGAGGCAAAGCCCGAAGTTATAGGCTAGTATAGGCCTAGCCATAGATGTAATGTGTTTTTAATGGAGGAAGGGGCAGACTGGGGTGTAGAGCTGGGACAGAAGTGCAAGTTGTTAAGCAAATTTTTTTTCTATTTTCCGCCCGCTTTATGTGGGTTAAGAGATCTGACTTAAGTGTTCTTGGTTTTACCCCTTGTGGTTGCGCTGACTGTTGGCAGATATAACCCACACAAGAGTAACTTACCTGATAATTAAAGTAGTACTATCCTGTGTATAGACTTACAGAGGACGTGTCGGTAACTGCCGTCCAACGTGGAAATATTACAAATGGAATATCACGTGTCTGCCAGGACGCCCTCTATAGTGTAAGTCATATCTGATACGGAGGAGTATAATATCAGTGTTTTCATTTTGTTGTAAAATATGTTTGGTTTTAACTGCCAGTTGATTAGCGACTGAAGCTTGCAAGAGGTTCACATACGATTTAAAGAAATTATTTCCAGACAAAGATTATTGCGCTGAATCGGTCAGTTGTTGTTGTTTAAGTTTTTTTTAAAGAGAAGTAAGTTATTTTGTTTGTCATTTGAAGACCTTCCTGTACCTTTGGGAACAAAGAGAATCGCTATTTCATCATAACTTTGTTACAATTCTGTTGTTAGTCCCAACTATTCATTTCACGCCACCAGACCTGTGAACAAAAATTTTGGTCTTTCTTCGTTCTGTCGTTTTCAGAAATAAAATGTACATGATACAATATAGTGAAAATATTCTTGATTTCTCTTTTTTATTTCATCTTATTGTGACCGACTTCCAGAGTGCTGCGAATAAAACACGGGGTAAACACTACATTGTGCTTGTAGCAAGCAATGCACTAGTGCAATAGTCACAGGCCCATTCATAGCTACTTTTACGTTCTACAGGCCAGGATTCATGGGGGTACTCCGAACGCAGCCTGACACGTTATTTTAGAAGAGTCCCCCTCGACTTTGGAAATTTTTTAATATTTGAGGGTCCTTAGATGTAATTTGGTGTAACATACCGGGCAAATTTTAAGGAAAGTTACATAACTGCATATATTTGACATTGGAATAAAGAGAAAAAATAAGGAGTTTTCGTCCTTGGATGATCGAGGGGTGAGGAATCATACTTCTGCCAACCACACTTTTGACTGGGGGATAAGCTCCCCAGTCCCCACCCTCTCCTGTCTCCTCGGTATAAATGTACCATATTTTGTTTTGTGGCCTCATCAAAGGGGAATTAAAGCTAGGCTAGCTTAATTTTGTCTCCCTTGCCTTTGTTAGAAAAAAAAGAGAGATTGAGATTTTGCGGTTCAGATAATAAACTGTTAATTGCTCAGAAGAGATACGATTACAAACGTAACAAATGACTGATTAATCTCTTGGAACCCCAAAGTAAAAATTGGCTCATTTGGACGTTTGTCAGATGGTTCGCTATGGAGCAGTAAAACTGAAACGAACGGCAACTGGGAATGAAAATAAATGTTCACTGTAGCTGATAACTACGGTAATAATACAAATCTGAAGTCCGCTAAGCGGACAAAGCTATTCTTTTAGCTCATCGCAACGAATAAACCACCCGTAACGGCGGAAATTAAAGACAGCGACTAGCAAGTTCCCTAGCCAACTGCTCGTTTTAGATAAGTCAAGTGCGAGGCAGGAGCTTAACTAGAGGTGGGATACTTGTCCAAGTTTGAAATTTCTACAATCGCCGCCAAAAGTAAATGAAACAAACCCCTTTCCCCCGTTTCAATGTTGTCTCACACAGAAATGATTAC
>WURT03104425.1:2224-12285 GCA_009936505.3 Holothuria glaberrima
ATGACAGCGGCAATGATTGAAAGCACCATGTAAGTAATAACCTGAAATAGAAAATAAAAAATTAAGAAGAATGATAATAAAACTGTCATTAAGATTTTTACATTAATCGACAAAGAGGCAGCTTCTTCGGAATTCCATTACTTTAAATTTGCACCTAGAGTGTTCAGTACAAGATATCAAAAAATCTCAAACGTTTACATTGACAGTGTGTCATGACAAAAAAGACATCAGAACGTTTCACTAGTATAGTCCAAATGGCAGTTCCATGGAAATATTAAGTGCATGTAATCATTAAGCCTCTTTGGAAACAAAAGATCAGTTATCAACGTTTCGAAATAAAGTAGACATTAGCCTAAACATCTTTCTTTCTTTAGGGCTATTTCAACACGATATGAGTAATCATTCAGTAGTGATTCAGAGAATTCCAATAAGTCTGAATTGAAGTTTTAATTGGGTATGTAACTAGAAAGAAGTAAATATCTTTTGCAAAGTAACAGCAAATTGTTGGTTTCATCGGCAGTTTCCACCAATTATATTAAGTGGATATGCTATCCCTTACGCGTTTGGTAGATAATTTCTATTAAGTGTGAAGGTTGAACTTAACCCGCAAAATGTTCAGTGCTTGGGTACAGAGTAGTGTGGTTTTCTTCTCAAATATCTCAAACTGAATGAGCTATCAAATTGATTTTGTAAGAAATGTTGAATGTAGACTTAGATATGTAACACATACTAACCTCTTTTACGACGAGTATCTATAACTCAATTTAGTCTTAATCAAAAAATGCTAAGCTTTTTATTCAAGTGTTAACATTCAATTGTATTGTTTTTAGGTGCAGGAATATAAAAAAAATAAACACATGACAAATAAAAAAGAAAGTTTTAACAATGAAAAATAAACTACGAAAGCACAACATGCTGAATAAATAAAAAAAAAGTCTCTTGAAACTGCTTGATAATGTTATCAGAGTGTTTGAGGAAAAATTAATCTACCATGCATTTGGACCGACGACTCGCAATTCCAAAACATCCTGCGAGAATGGAAAACAGAAGAAATTAAAAATAAACATTGTAAAACTGTGTCTTGAAATAAAGCGCATGTGAAAGAAACGCGGCGTGTAGTGTAAGGAATGCAATTGGGCTCAAGACGTATAAAGTTCAAAACCGATCGGTTTATCATGTTTTAATTGTAATTGGAATGATGATGTTAAATGATTTGTTTCGTAGTAAAGACGAACCTATATTCGGTGCAACAATTTTGTACCATTTGTAATATTCATGACCTCTAATAATCGAAACAAAGAGGGGAAACTAACTTCCCTGTCATTCTGGATATTGTAAAATAAAATTTGCAGCACGAATAATTGCATATAAAAATAAGAGTTGCACTTCCAAAATAGTCCTAATCGAAATAGTTGAGGAAGACAAAGCATTGCACAGCTACTGTGTAAGTGTATTTCTGACCTTGCTACACACGAATCTCACCTTAATTTATTGAAGGGTGTTGCTTTGTTTAAATTCATAGAAAAGGGGAACACTCCGCAGGTAAAAGACACAAGAGGAACAGCTATGTTGCCACCTGTTTGTATCTTTGCAAATAAAATTAAAGCGTTTTATTGTTGGCATTATTTTACAATAGAAATATAGGGAATGTCTTGCAAGATAAGATACGATGGCAGTTAAAACTATAAAGTGTAAGAACGAGCAAGTCTAATACCTTTTTCAAGACATATAAATCTCCTCTTGGTATATCCTAAAAGCAAACTTTGAAATGACAAAAGGTAATCTCAGTTGCAATTAATGGTCAAGTTTGACTTTGTAAAAATGTAAAGTATACACAAGTAATAATAAGGTAACATGAAAATGAAAAGAAGAAACTCACAGCTCCACACCAAATCCCTCATCCAACGTAGTCAAATATGTCAAATAAATGGTCGAGTGGCAGCACGATTACCACTATACCCAGGATCACTTCAAGTGTACCAAGAACCATTTGAAATGATCCGGTAAGGCCTCGAGCCTTCGCCCCCCATAGGGTTTCTGAGGAAGTCTGAGGTTCTGGATTGTGGTAATTTGTCTGTTGCTGGACCGCTGCATCTGAAAATGAAGTTGTGTACCATGATCCAAGTTACTTGCAAGTTAACGTTTGAATACGTTAACAAATAGTTCGCGTCAAGTACTAGTAGTAAACAGTCCTAGTTAGTACTTTTTATACATAATATAAAAATAGTTTCAAGGTATTATTAAAGCAATTCATGAAAACTGTTTTGATTAATTTTGTTTCAGCTTCAGTAACTTAAAATAAAGTTTAGCGCAAAATGGTTTAGCCCTTTCCGTCGTTTTTTACTGTTCCTCTTAGGATAGTGGACTTCACCTCACTAGCGTCTAATCCATGCTTTTATCTCCTTCTTTATGCATTTGTCTCTAGACTTAGGCAATAAGGTATGATCTCTGGTGTTTTGGTTGTGGGAAACGGAGTTCCGTTCATCTCACCCAATTTTGTTGTCAACGACCTTAATATCTTAGCCGTGTTAACCATGAAAGGCTAAAATTTCTGCCTTCTTCGCATGCATTTGTTTGTCACATACATGTCTGGTAATCACTTAGACTGCCAGGCACAGAGAAACAAATGATATTTTCAACAATTAGAGGGTTTACGACAGAACAAAATTGATGGTATTTTGATACGTGCAAAGGCTAGGTGGATTGAATTTGGGACAAAACCCACAAAGATTTTTTTTTAAATTTGGAGAAACGTAATGTTATTCATAAGTTCGTAACAAGGATCAAGAGCAGTGACGGTTCTGTTTACAGTTATCAGCTGGAAATAATGGTCAAGTTGTTTCATATTACAGGAATTTGTATGATATAGATCAGGCAGTTGACGATAATGCTGATTTGGAGACCCTGTAGAGAGAACACAGGTTCCCTCTGCCCGATTTCACTTTTAAATGTTTATAAATTGCTCTCAGGCTGTACTCCTGAACGAATAAAACGTGTTTTACCTTGTATTATAAACACTGATTTAAACTATTTTCTGAAAGGTAGATTAGATTTATTTGTAATAATATGGGGAATTTGTATGGCATTATGCATTACTTAGAGAACAAGAATATCCCCGGACTGCCCTTACTGGCTGATTTCGAAAAAGCGTTTGATTTACTGAGTAGAAATTTCATCTGCAGTGTTCTAAAGGTCTTAGGCTTTACTGGCAATTTTATCACATGGTGTAAAGCACTTTACAATAATATAAACTCTTATGTCCTGGTTAATGGACATATATCTACACATGATTTTCCGATTCACAAGGGGTGTAGATAAGGTGACCCTCTTTCTCCATCACTTGTATACTCTCAGTTGAGGTTCGGGGAATATTGGTTAGACGTGATGATAAGGTTATGGGTATTAATATTGGAATTTCACAGGTAAAAATAAGTTCATATGCAGTTGATACAATTTATTGTTTCTTGAATGGGACCTCTGACTCTTTAAATGCATCAGTAAAAAATTATAAAATAATTTTTTATAATCTTGAAGTTAAATTTTGATAAGTCTAGTCTTATCTAGGTTGGCTCCAAGAAATTTTCAACAGAAAGGATCGGTAACGATTTTGGTTTCAGTTGGAATGATGGACGGTGTTTTACCTACCTGGGTATAACTTTTCAATCCTTTCAGAAAAATAACTTCTCTGAATTACAGATAACTTTTGGATGACATAAAAACTTTGATTAAAGTGTGGTCCAGAAGGCAGGGTCTCGGCAAAGTAGTTGTTGTGAAATCTCTATTTTTCAAAGTTGTCTTATGTGGCAACGGTTTTACCTAGTCCTAATAATGCATTTTCACAAGTTTTAATTCGGCTCTATATACATACATTTGGGGGTCGAGAGATAGAGTCAAACGAAGCCAATTAATTCAAAATAACAAGGGGGGGGGGGTCTGAAAATGATTCATGTCCAGAATTACTTTAAACCAGAAAGCCCAAAGGCTTAGTGATTCCTTGCCGAAAGGGGGATGCTTTGTTACACAGAGGTTCATCCTACAAATTTATACTTCTTGACTACATCATTTTTAATGACGTGTTCGCAGTTTGACCCCTGCTGACCTCACATGACCTCTGAACTCCACCAAAACTTAAATAACAAAAAAATTGAAAAAAAAAAACATTTCTTAGAAGAGATTTGTCTGTGCTTCCTCCCTTGTAATGTCATGTTTACTAATTTCAGCTTTTGACCTCTGGTGACCTCAAATGACTTGTGACCTCCACCAAAAAGAAAAGGGTTCCTACTCTCAACATTGCAAATCTATAAACAAAGAATGTTTCTGCCGTTCCCATCTTCATATATCATGTTGATAACCTTTTAAGTTTTTGAACTTTGGTGAACTCCAATGACCTTTGGCCTTCACCAAAACAACAGGGTTCTTCCTCTCAACATGACAAAGCTATATACCAAATATGAAGTGTCGGTCATTGCCACCTTGAGATATCTTGTTACAAAGTTTTCGTTTTTTGACCTCTGGTGACCTCAAATGAACTTTGACCTCCACCAAAAACAACAGGCTTCTTCCTCTCAACATGACAATAAAATATGAAAAGTATCGGTTATTGCTATCTTGAGATACCCTGTTTACAAGCTAAGCGTCACATACACACATACACACTACATCACCATCGCTGAGAGAATGTTTTTTCTTTTTATTTAAGAAGTTATTGCTACGTAAAAACTTTCCTAGCACTTCGACATATAGCAAATGAAACATTTGCTTTAAAGTTAAACAATATATTTCGAAGCAAGTGTTTCAAGGATGGGCAGATGTCCTTATCATCCACTAGCATATTGTCGGTCTATTGATGAGTTTGTAGTACAAAATGTTTGGAATAGCGATCTTTTCCCCATTGACAACCAATGTATATAAGCAGCAGTACGATAGGGGTGTTCATTGTGTGAACGATTTTTTAGCCAATGATAGTGGGGTCCTTTCTCTTAAATTCCTTTTCAGACACAATGTGACCGTAAAATTTTTGACATACTTTGGCATAGTAAATTCCATTTGTAAGATGGCAAGCGAGTTGTCTCTTAGGCTTAATGCTAGTACAATTCCTTTGTTACTTTTTACCCAATGTCCTGTAAGATGTTCTTTTCATTTAGACCAGAATGCAGTTTATGAATTCCTTTCAAAAGATTACTCATATGATAGTAACGCACGTACACGGTGGAAGGAAAAATTGAGAGTTAATATAAGTCAGAAAGCGTGGGAGAATATAAATCTGAGGCTTTTTATTACCACAAAAGATACAAAATTGCAATGGCTGCAATACAGGATCACGAATCGTAGTTGTAATGATTATCTCAAGAAAATTGACCTTTGAGATAATGATTTCATTTCGTTTCGTTTCGTTTATTTGATTTTCCCGCAACTTGATAGATGTAACAATACATGCATACAAATATAGTACATTAGCTGGTTGACTAGAAAGATTTGCTTGGGAGGAAGACATGCAATACAACCATTACATTTAAGACCACCCTTAACTGTATATGCTAATTACATAATTGATACTTTCAAGATGGGGGAAGGGAGAGATTGCAAAAAACTCTTGAGAGCTTAACTGGGCAATCACTCCCCAGTAGAACGGTCATACAGTTACACCTACAGAATAAACCAGGAAATAGAAATCTACAACACAACCATCCCACCCACTCCACTGCAAATCTAACCCACCCCACTCATCCCCACCACATCCCACTTCACAAACCACTCCGCTCCACCCGACCCGATCCCACCCCACCCCGAAAAAAAACCAACTATCCCGAACATAAGCAAGTGATACAAAATTCTAATAGCTACTTAGAAAGTACCTCTTAAGATAGTTTTTGAAACTGGCTATTGTACGAAAAATTTGAGATTAAAGTGGTAAAGAGTTCCACACATTCACTAAACGATATCTCAGGCTCTTTTGGGAATTAAGTTGAAAGAGAAACTGGCGACGATTTGAACATTGTCGAGTACTGTAATCATGAACTTGTGTGTTGCAGATGTAAAAATCTTTGAACTTTTGAGGATCATTAAAATTTTTGCATCTGAAAATAAAACATGAAATACTTAGGTTCACAAAATCATGTAATTTCAGTAACTTGAGGGAACAAGAAAATAAAGGACTAGTATGTGCATGCCAGGTAGACCCAGTGACGTGACGTATTGCCTTTTTCTGCAACAACACCAATTTGTTTAATTACATTTGGTTGTTCCTGACCAAACCACCAGACAATAAGTAAAATGGGGTAATATTAAACTTAAGTAAATGCAACGCAAAACGCTTCTAGGGAGGATATGTTTAAGTTTTGAAAGTATTCCCACACTTCTTGAAACAGCTATGGAAATGGCATTAATATGGTCGCTCCATGATTTGTGTTCCTTCTGTAAAGCAAATGGTGAAACCATTCAGCACTTACTTTTTTATTGCCCTATTTCCTTTCATTTTTGGGATAATTTAAGAGAATTAATAAGACTAAAATTAACTTTAGTTTTTGAACTGCATGCTAAAACTATTTTGTTAAGTATCGACTATGATAAGACACTGAATTGCATTTTTCTACTGGCAAAGTCTTTTCTCTATAGGAGTTAATATATTTCTGTCAAGCCTACAAGAGAAGCATTTATTTCCTTTGTAAAAAAGTATTATTGCATTCAGAAATATGGAGCTGTAGTTAATGATCGTTTAAATTCTTTTAGCGAAGAATGGTGTAAATTGACTGTTTTGTTTGTGTAAGACACATTTTTGTTAAGATATGTAAACTAGTGTGAAGCAAATGTATTAATTCAAAAAAATATGTTTAACTTCATATTCAGGTCCAACCGGAATCTTGTCAAAAAGTTGACTAATTTGATTCAACATTCACAAAACTTGGTTTAAATGAGAAACTTTGGTTTATTTGTAGCCGATTCTGGTGAAATATTAGACAAGATTTCTGTTCGTCCCCCTTTTGATAAATTTTTTAAAACGTTTAATGGAACGTTTTGAGATATGTTTCTACAGGAAAACAACGTCACATCTCAACTGTTGCGTGGATATTGTGATACTATTTTTTTTTTCTTTTCCATATCCCCTTGTTTCCAATCCCCTTCAATGCTACAGGAAAATTTTGAGCGCACTCCGGCCGATAGTTGCTAATCCCTAAGAGAAATATTAGGGAAATTGAAAGGAAATGAATCAGAAAGCTAACTTTAATGGCAGGACAAAAAGCAGTAATTTAAAGTCCCATTATTCACGGGGCGTGTGTAGCTTTTTACATGTCATTGTCAAGCAAGTGTTCGTTATTATTTTATCGGCTCTGTCAACCACTCAAATCAGAGAGCTGTTAAACACAGCTTCCTGTTCAAATCAAGCAGCTGTTGGATATTAAAATGCATGGTAAAAGTTTGGCTGTTACTGACTTCTGCACGGACACCCTGGTCTACTTGCGAGTAGGAAAAGGGGTAGATATGTGCTTCTTCGGCGCCACTAAAGGGCATATTTCATTACCAACATTACACAAACTCATTACGTTAATATAGGTCAACGTATACATACGCTTAAACGTACACATGTCGGCATGTATGTACATATACGTATACGTACGCATATGTATGTATGTATATATATATATATATATCATTTCAATGAGGTTTCCGTTCAACTCAAATCGCCGCCCTTGTCCGTTGAACACTTCATCTCTTGCAAGCTCCTCTGATGCGTTGGTTTTCCTCCACTCTTTTGCTTTGAATAAAAGTCCACTTTCCATGGGCGGATCCAGAATTTTTCAAACAGAGGTCCACGAAATTATTGAATCCTTGACACAGTCTAAGTGAAGTGGTGCCCCTAAGTGAGGCAACCACCGATGATGTGGTAATGCTGCCTTAGTTAAACTCCCAAGCTTGCGTAAATTGCACCCTTTCTTACGTGGCCCGCGATTGCGTACAGCAATGGACATCCTTTCTTTGTCACTAATAAAGGTGTCGTCCTGAGGAAAGAGTCCCCCTCCCCTTGAGAAATTTTTTGTTAATTTAAGGTTGATTAGATGCAAAATGGTGCTACATTTGGGATATTTTTGGAGCTGAATATATATGACTGGAAAATGTCCATAATTTAGTGAATTCTAATTTTTGGTTATGTGAAAGAAGAGACTATGCTGTTTAAGAGAAGAATACGTTGTCAACAAAACTCCTGAATCCCCCTCGCTTTTGCTACTTTACAGCCTTCTATTTGGGATATTTTTTTACTCCCAAATACGTGCGTGGAGTCCACAGAAACATTCTTTGACTATTACCCAAATTTTCCTTTTTGCTTTCATTTTGCATTATAGGGTAGCCTATTTAAGGCTGGCAGATGCCTGTATAGGGCCTCCCGGAAGCTCTGAAACAATTACATGAAATGGGGGCAACGACATAATGCTTGCAGTGGCATTCTAACGGGTTATCATGCAGCATGATGTGTGATTGCCGGCCTGGGGCAGGGTTTAAGGAGAGGGGGTGTCCCCTCCCCTTTGAAAATTTTTGAAAAATTGAGTGTCCTTACATGCAATCTGCTGCCACATATGCAACCTTTTCAGTAAAATTTTCTGCTAAAATTTTTTACGTATTTTAGGTACTAAAAAAAACCCGGCATCAGTGAGGGGGCCCATTGCCCAATGTCCCCCCAAAATCCGCCACTGAATTCTTATTACCTGACATCCAAATGATAATATAGAATATGATGCCGAACACTTTACAACTATCGTATTTTTACTAATTTTGAACTGTCGAAAATCCAGACGAACAGCTTCCAGCAATGGGGAATGGGCAGGGGGGAGAGGTGCAGGAAGGGGACATTAGACCTCCCTGATAGGTACAGCAAAAGGGTTGAAGGATTAACAAGCGCGTTTCAGAATGCATTTTAGTCGTATGTGTATTTACGATCACTGTCTACACCGATAATGGCTGCGCTCGAAGAGTTCAGTTAAAATTTCTGAAAAAATGTATTGCAGCAAATTCGTAATTTCAAGTTCTAACCTTCTACATCATGCTACAAATTAGATTGTAAGATCACAAATTGATGCAAGGTCCCTCAAGATGTTTGGAGATGAATCTTTGTTGTTTTTTTTTTTAATTGTTATGATCAAATAGTACCAGTACCATGTATAATTACCTTCATAATGGATGATAAGATGGAATGCAAAGGGAGACGCATGAGCGCGAAGCGCGCAGAAACCTTTTGTTAAGTAAGATTACATAGAACCTGCAGTCTGAATCTGCATCGAGAAACTTTCTATTGCCGAAATAACATACATGCCACTCAAAAAGCCTGTCTTTTACCTGTTAATTCTTAAATATCTTTTGACTTTTGCTGCTGTGCTTCTCTGGGAGCTGCTATCTGAAGATGTTGATAATGAAAACAACATTGTGGTAAGGTTTGAAGCGCGAGGAGCGCGCGAAAATTTTAATAGTTTGCGAAGAATTTGTGAAAGTTCTGATAGTTTGAGAAACATTTGTGATAGAAAATGATTACCATAGATCCATCACTCGGTCGAAACACACCTCACCCTACCCCCTTCAGAAATGTATAGCTTAAACGAATTTTGGGATCATTTTAAAATTTTCAGAATATTTCGATTGGGGGCACGCACCCCCCCCCGTGCCGGCGCCTTTGAGCTTACCAAGTTTTGTTTCTGTCTTGCCTTTATTATCAGCTAAGGTCATATATTTTCGTAGGGTCTCTTTTGTTCGTAGAATTCACGTAGTCGCTAACTGGATAAGCACAGTGTTTATACAGTGCCTGTTCAGTTAACCGGCCATTTTAAAAAAAGACAGCAAAAAAAAAAAAAAAAAAAAAAAGAGGGGGGGGGATTATCAGAATCTCTACTATGTTGACAAAACTGGCTTAGCTTATGCACCGCTACGGGACATTGTGTAAAGTGCGCGCGCCATAATGTGAATATTTCAGTCTTCATAGAACTTTTATAAGAAACTGGGTACTGTTGGGGTTACGTAACTTATCCCTGTTATTATTACAACACGACCAGAATACAGACAGAAGGATTACTTGGGCA
>WURT03104447.1:0-12284 GCA_009936505.3 Holothuria glaberrima
TCTTGCGATCATCTGCGCTTGCGACCGGTTGCGAGCTAATTGCTCTCACACCTAGCGACTTCTTGCGACCATATAGGAGCTATTCATGCTAATTTTGGCCTGCGTTTTTTTATTATTTGTACATAAACCTACATCCTAGTTCAACATGGCTGACACTTCATTAGAACAGATTTCCGTGCAAGACACACATCAATGTATTTTAGCAGCAGCTATTACAGGTATATATTGAAACGCAGAGGAAGGAGGATGAATATGGCCCGCCGTTTTCTGGGTTCGTACTTCGCTCCTGCGGTGGTAAATATACGGCCTCTATGGTCAGTGGCGCAGCTAGAGGGAGTCAAGGGGTGACACGTGCCCCGGGCGCCGGGTGTGGAGGCGCTGAAATGGAAGAATGAGAGAGAGAGTAACAAAGTGAGCACTTTTAAGAGAAAAAAACATGATGACGGAATGGATGAATGTCGTCAGGCATGAATATTTTCCAGTTACTAATAAGAACTTGAATGCAGCTGTTTTACTGGCAAATTTAAGTTTAACGTTTGAGGGTCAGGAAGCCAATTGGCTCATCGAGGACCCTATACCAGAGTGAGCGTGGATGAACACCGGCGAGATTCGCCTTCTTCTTTCGACTAAAGCTCAGAGGTTAACGAGGCAGACGTGTACTAATCGCTCCCAATCCTGCTCCCGGGACCGCCATTAAACGTACCCATCCGAGTGACAGACGTTAGTGTATCCCCAGTCTTTAGCCACTTACCCAAAGGCAGGGAGGAGGTGGAGGTTCGTTGCTCTGCACCACTGCTACAGCTGAACCGAGCAAAGATCACAACTTCCTGAATCGGACAACTTCCTGAAACGAACAATCAGACAGGGGTGGCGCCAGGGGGCGGGGGTCATGGCCCCCTTCGGGGAAGCCCCCCCCCTTGGGGCAATTTCGGGGAAACTTAATCCGTACGATAAAATATGTAATCCCAACGACCTTCAGTCGCCCCGACGATCTACATGGTTTTGCTCATAGGAAGGGCGCATTTCGCGCACGAAAACTTTGCATTTTCCATTCTTTTGACTTTTTTGGAGCTTAGGGTTGCTGGCCCCCCGTCGAGGAGCTTCACCCCCTGTCAGGCGAATCCTGGAGCCACCCCTGCAATCAGATACCCAATTAAATTCACCAATTTGAACTCTCTTAGCATCACTGTGAACAGCTATGCTGAACAAGTAAACTTCAGTCCCCAGGAAATTTCCAAGTGGTACCACTGGGATTTGATCCGGGGACCGCCAGTGTGCAAGGCAGTACACTCAGCCACCAAGCCAACTCCACCCTCAAATGTATAGCTCGTGATTTCTTTTCAGCCCATTTCGACCTTTTTTTCTCTTTTTTATCCTGTTCTGTACTGACTACATGTCACGGAAATTTCGGGTACTTTAGTGTACAGTTCCAAGGCAGAATATATTTAAAGGTGTGGAATGATATATACCACGACGTCGCTCGAATATTAAGACTGGGCAGATTCCATCGAAAGTGAGTTAAATTTCAAACAACCCCGAATTCGATGCCTCCTTCGTGGCACACTCCAATCAGATGCCATTCGACGAGTTTTGAGTTTCGACTGGATCGAGAATTACAGCAAAAGTTTCTTCAAACTTTTCCTTCAAAAAACCCCAATTTTTTCAAATTTACTTCAAGAACAGCCGCAAATTTTCAATTTTTTGCCAAAACAGTTAAAAAATTTCGGAGCGCTTAGCACGGCCAAAATTTTACGTTTCTCTTCTTTTTTGGCAACCCATCGCCTTTGTCGGAGCATGGGGTTGTTGGCCCCCCTTCGGTGAGCTTGACCCATCGGTCAAATCTTGGCGCCACCCTTGCTTATTTTTACAGTGCATGGTACGGTGCAGACATGCTTAAGACCTGCACAACCAAAATCAATTTATTTTTTACGATATTATAATTATAACTGGGGCGCGATTTTCTTTTCTTGCACCTGGGCGGCAAAGTCTCTAGCTACGCCACAGACTACGATACCTTTATGCAGGAACTGGCTACTGAGGGCATACCTTGATACGTATCATTCCAGAGAGTTTGCCCTGAATCCTTCCAGGAGTTGTTGAATAAGGTTGGACCAAGGATCGAGAAGAAATGTACTAGAATGATGGCACCCATCCCTGCTACAGTTCGTCTGATGATTACACTCCGTTTCATAGCAACAGGTTTATTGACTTGAAGAATTTTCCCATAGGGAGGGCACTTCTACTGGACTTTTTGAAAAATTACTACACACCTAGGCCTACACAAGATCTTTTCTTAGGCCTGTATATCTTCCATCTTTCAAATTTGAAGACCATTTTCAGAAAAAAGTAGCCAGAAAAGGTAGCCTTCAAAAGAGGGTGGGGTGGGGGTAAAATCTTACCTTAGGGGTGAAATATGTAGATATGAACACATCACTTCTAGCCTATACACAAAGTTTTGCTCAATTTTGGGAGTGGGCTTAGAAAAGGTTTGAGGACTAAAGCCCTCCCTACCCCTGTAGAACCGACCCGAATGAACTAAGCCAAACGTAAGTTTTAGTATTTTATATAGGTGCTACGGGCTTGCAGAGCTGGATACACTAGGCCTATTTTAAGCACCTTTTCATAAATAGGAAAACAAGCATACCTTTCCCTACATTGTGAAGCACACCTTTTAGTGGATGAGATCCAGGGTAGGCAACATACCAATTAACGTGAACCTTTTTTACTAGATCAAGACTAAATCCCAATGCACGAAACTCAAACATAGTATTTATCAAATTGATTTTGTATGAAAATCAAATTGGCGTCAATTCCCAAATGAAGATGGTTGCAGGTGTCAAAGGTGATAAAGACGGGGGAATCTCAATATTTTACAATAGTATGTTACTGTAAAGGATGAAAATGGGCAGGTTTGTTTTGCTGAACACCTCTTTTTCTAGTCCACAATTGCTACGGCCCGTATATACGCGTCATTCCATAAATAAGTTGCCAGTTTGTGACATTTTGGGTAAAAATTGGATTCTGTATTAAACAAGGAGGGTAAAAGAAGTAATATGCTAACTGAAAGATAATTTCATTTCTCAGTAAATACACTGAAACTAACACATAATTGCATCACTATAATAAAAACATTGCATTAAAATGGCATTTTGTGTTTCACGTGTAAACGGGACACCAACGCCAATTTTTAGAATTTTGTTCCATATATCATGCAGTTCATGAGATAGGCGCCCTTCTTAGCTGATATTTTGTTCATTACCATTCACACACTTAATTTATTTGCAAAAATTATATGCATTTTCGATATTGCAATTTTTATAGTCTCATGTAAAACGGGACACCATTTCGGTGTCCAGGGTAAAATATTCACACGGGGAACACCGAGACTTTCCAAAAATTATTATGTTTAAGTTGTTCATTCTTTTCCAAATCCAGACACATTATAGATTGTGCCAAGGTAAAGTGTAGCAACACAATTTGATTTGTCACACTCTTTTCAGTTTGCCACAATCTTCATTCCACAATATGTTCAGCATGTGAACAATAAAAGTAAGACACCAAAATTTTGGTTTTTGTTGACACGTGAAACCCATGAACTCTGCTCCAATGTACTTGCTCAGCTAAGCATTTTAACAGCCAAACTTATTAAAAGAAAATGACATAATGTACCTACATTGTAATAATACAGAACATTAACGCAAGCATATTAAAGCTTTCCATACACTACAAAAGAAAAAAAACAGTGCCATTTGAGTTTTTAATGTCACAGCTTTGGTGACCCGTTTACACGTGAAACATGAGAGTCATAAAATCTAAATGACATGACATGACATAAAATCTAAATGCAAGAAGTGTAATGTTTCGTTGTATATTGTTTGAAAGGTACCAATAGATAGATGTATCTAAAGTTATTACTGGAAGGTTAAATGTAAATCTTCATACAAAATCTGTTGTAAGAAAATATCACAATGTAAATGGGACACCAAAAAACACTGGCACCATTTTTTATGGAATGACCCATACGCTCTCAACTTTGTCCCTATATTTTAATGAAACGCGCAACCAGGATGGCTTAAGTTCTCTTAAAGATTTGCTTGACTAGGAAAAGAGGGACATGCTCAACAGTTTTCACAGTAAGTGGAGGGCCTCTATTTCGAACACAATTAAGTGACATACGCTGTCTTACCTGCTGGAACCTACTTTCTAAAATTACTACCATCTTCGATTTTGGCTAGAGACTTGCACTTTACGTGCAGCAAAACCTTGCGACCTCTTGCGAGTTCTTACGACCACCCGCTCACACTATGCGATCGACTTACGACCTCTTACGAGCTCTTGCGAAGGTCGCAAAATTTTTAAACATGTTTAAAACCTTGCGAGCTCTTGCGACCATGGATTGCGAGCTACGACCTCTTGCGAGTTCTTGCGACCTCTTGCAAGCTACGACCTCTCACACTTAGCGACCTTCTCGAGGTCGCAGGAGCTCGCAAGGAATCGCAAGAGCTTGCAAGCCGTTGGTCTCTAAGTGAGCAGCCGGCTTAAGGCTTTTCTATGTTAACTTGTCAACAGAAGTCCTTATCCATCAAATAGATTTTCGATCGAACAAAGGTTTGAGTGATAAAAAATATAAGAAGAAATGGCCGATCTAATGCAATGTTAAAAAAGTACATTCTATGAAAATGAGTCACATCCTATATAAACAGACCAATAGGAACTGAGTGTTACAATATACGCATGTAATAACTTGGAGATGGTGCCTTTTATACCTGTTGTTGCACTCCAAAGCGCTGTAGACAGATTGTCGGATCTTAGTGGCGCAGTAAGGATTTAGTGGGCACGGTAGGTGATGTCGAAATTCCATCTCGCATGAACAAGAAACTATGTTAAAAGGGTGCACATGAGTATCTCCGGTAATTTCCACCTGGAAAAGATCCTGCCTTTGTCGCCTTCTGCCAAGGTGCCGTCCGTCGGGGGGAGGACGGGATAGTAAGCTAGTTTGGAAAGGTTTTACTAAAATGCCAATAGTTTGAAAAACCATACTTCACCGTGACTTCAGCACAGAGATAGAGAGGGGCCAAAACCTCGAATAATCGTAACGTGCTTGCATGCTGATGAGTTTCTCCTGTCATAAATATCTCTGAAACTGCCAATTTGTTCACTTACTACCCTTTCTATCACCTTGAGTTAACGCTCCTAATAAAAATACTTCACACAACAGGGACGTAGATCTCTGTTTGAGGTGGTGGGGGGGGGGGCAAAATACACATGATGTACGCGTGAACGTGAAAGTGTGCAGGCGTAGCGTGCACAGTTCCAGGGGAAAGGTCCCGAAAGCTCCTGGGTCTTTGTATTTCAGAAGCCTCAGGAAAACTTTATGGAACGGAAATTTTCCAGTCAAATGCTCCTGGGTTTTAGTACATTTAGCAGGGGTAGTGTCACTGATAGTGTTCTTTTGAGTTTGAACCGAGCAATTACAAAGCGCAAAGCGCGAGAAAATTTTTTGGTAGACTTACACAAAAACACATGTAATCATTAAAAACAAAAAGAGAAAAATAAAAACTATAGGGGTTGTAGACCTATCGGGGATAACACGCATTGTGTCGAAACCACCTGGACTACCCGATGAAATAGCCACCTTTGCTCCGAGAGTCTTTCACCAACTGAGCCAGTGAGCCACAACAGGAGAAAAAGCCGTGGCCGTGGCCGATTCGACTGAAATCAATTGGTCAAAAACTTCGCCGTAAAACCTCATCTAACTCACCAACTCACCCTAGCGCATAACATACCCAAGGCTGGAGAACAGCAACTAGGTTTTGCTATATGGGATCAAATTTTAGACCTTTACATAACCTGTGTTACTTGGTAAGGTTGACAGGACTTCATGCTGTCCAGCTATGTGGAATAGAACTATTGAAGAAACTAGAGTGACTCTACAGCGCGCATAGCTCCCCAAAAATTTTCAGTTCTTATTAGAGAAATTTTCCTCTTGAGAGGAAAACAGGTAAACTGTCGGGGAAACTAGTCGTCGTTGGAAACTGCATGCATTATCGTATCGACTTACACTCCCAGACGAAACTAATTTTTTTTTGGTGGGAGGAATGACAGTTTGCCCCTCACTTTTTCACTTGGGGCCAATGCCCCCTTGCCCCCCCCATTTGCGCCACTGTCACACAACGAATTCTTATGTTCATAAAATAACATAACAATTATTTGCATTTTGATTGCCGGAAACCGTTTAAGATCAGTGAAATTGCATTTTGATGTCATATGAGGATTTTCGCGAGTCATCTGAAGCTAGCTACGTTATGACAGAATGAAAAAATATCTAAGAGCGTGGACACTTTATTGGAAGATTTTTCAACAAATTTGGCTCAATAACTATTATTCTAAAAGCGTTAATCAATGGAAAAGAGGTCATTTTAGCTACTGCAATGCCATTTGTGTGGGTCTTTTAGTTTGCATTGGGCTGTTCTAATTGTTAACGAGTTCTAATGGAAGATATGTGTTACTTTTGATCTTTAAAAATGTACTTCTAATACAAGCTTTTAGCTATTGAATTGTCGTTTTCATAAAAGTTGTCAGAATCCTTTGTCTTAACAGTTAAGTAGGCCAATACTACATGCATAGCATCCGCCGAAATGGAGTAATCATCACGCGCGCCACCAAGTCGGGGGAATTGGGGTATTTGCCCCCTAGTCATGTTATTTGTCCCCTAACTCCACCAGTTCGCTCCTGTACGAAAAAAACGTATAAAAACAATGTAACTCGAAACTTTCTGCCTCCATAATTTTGGCCTTTTCCTCTTGCCCCTACTTTTCGAATCCTGGTGCTATTACTGGTCATTCATTTACAAATAAGGCTGTAGGAAACTTTGTTTCATTTGAGGAGGGGACTGAGGGGCAAAATGCCTAGTAGTCAAGATGCCCCGCGCAAAATCCATCTTAATGAAATGCTGTCAAATGGCTCAAAGAAACGCACAAAACGTTTGGAAACAGAAGAAATACTATCGTCCAAATTTTCTTATGTAGCATAACACTTTCATATTACACAGATCTCTATCTGGAAGGGGCCGATGGGTTCAGAAAAGCCTTCCGTAATGTCCATTGTCCATAGCCGATGACACGACAGGAGAAGTATTGTGAGACAGTTCAAGTTTTATTGGTGTCTCATGTAGCCTTCATAAACCTCACCAGGCTATCATTATGCGTTGTACGTGGTATGTTTCTCCAACCATTCAAACATTAACTCCTTTGTGATCGTAAGGGGCAGTGGGGATGTATACCGCAAGATGAGAAGATTGATCTACTGGAGCGAAACAAAACATTTCAATAGGTTTTGAATTTACGTTCCACCACCAGAAAGACACATACATACCATACCATACCATAAGTCTATACAGCGATTTTGGTGGCTGGATCAAAGACAAGACTTCGATGCAATCTCTCTGAAAGCATTTATGCTAATGAGTATCAAAAAAGATCTTCTTGAGCAGTGGCGACGACACGGGGGCATTATGAGCGTGCCCCCAATAGATTTCTGAAAAACAAAATCAGAAAATTTTAAAATGATCCTAAAAGGTGTTAAAGTTATAGATTTCTGTAGGTGGTAGGATGAAGTCTGTTTTCGGCAGAATGATGGATTTATTGCAATAATTTTTTTAATTAGTATTTAATTAGTTTTTAACTATCAAGATTTGTACGAATTGCGATACTATATAAACATCATCGAAAGGACTATCAAGCTATACAATTATAACCCCCAACCCCAATGCACACACAATTAAGCTTAGTTGTATAATATGCTAATTGCGATTTTGGTTGTTTTTTATCACGTGCGGCGGAAATGAATTTCAATTTTCAACATAGAACGTTAGCCACTCTTAAATACTTTATACACTGATGAATTAATTAGCTCCCTTTCCCTTTAGTAATGATCACTTCCGCAACGTAATGACCCTTTTTGGTTCCCTTTTTTCTGATACATTCGATATTCGTCTCCTGGAGTTCGCTTTTTCTAGTCCCGTTCTTGTCACCACACATAGGTCCGCCACTAGCAGTGTACGCTACCTCTGTCTTTGCCACCCGTGTAACGGAAGTTGACTGGCCCTAGATTTTTAAATAAAGTTCGGCTTTCATGATTACGTATCTCGGTCTAAACTTCTGATCTTGCTTCTCACTTTATCATACATTCTAGCATCATCTCCTCTTCTCTCGAAATCAAAGTTCATTCATCATTATCTCCAATTATGACAGATAGATCTGCTTTCCTTGATTGTGAAAATGGTTCTTCCAAAGATTCGACGTTCTAATGGTGTCATCCGCCTTCTACATAATTGTTTCCTTTGGCCCCCTTTCGTTTGCAGTTCCGAAGCAGGTGTGAGCTTGTGTCAATCATTCTTCGTCATAAATCCTAGATTAACGGCGCTCTTTCTAAAAGTTTGGCTCAAAAGTGACAATACGTGCAAAAATGATGGCGCTACGCTCAAACATTGTGCAATATTATTGATGCACATTTCATAAAAGTGGATCTTTCAATTAAAAATCTTGCTACGGGCATATCAATGCGTAGTTTCTAACAAATAGGGACTGTGATTTGCAAGGTTGTTTAGTTACTGGGGAGGAGCTCGAGTGGGGGGGGGGGGTGGAGCGGTTACTGCAAGTCACCTACACGAACATTAATGCCACGCCTAGTTGATAAAGTAGGCAAAGTCAATCTGTCCTTCCTCGTTAGACTAATCTAATTGTGCAAAGTCTCTTTCATCCTTCGAGTCCAAATTGAGAGCGAACACTACACATTCCGTCTAAACGTTTTTTCTCTTATTGCTTGCATCTAAGTTCTCTCATGCTCGAAAATCTTAGGACCTTTGTCCGCTTGAATGACCTGGGCACCCAGCAAAGGGTTCTAACTGCTACATTGGACGTTCCCGCCATTGGCCTAGTTAATAAAGCACCTTCGGGGCACTGGTTATTCCACTAAATTGGGGGTGTTAAACTAACGCAAAAACAACAACCCAAATGGTCAAAATTTCCTTTTAGTATCCCCTTTATAATTTTCGTTCAAAATGCCAAGTGATCTTTAAATTAAAAACATTACCTTTCAGGAAAAAGAAACGAAGGCAGGCATCAACTGACAAACACGTGGAATCTTCTTCAGGAATGCAAGTAAACATTGCAATATATGAAAATACTGGGCAAGGGGAAGTTGCTATCGTCGAGAACAATTACGAAAACACTAAATGGCCACTAAACTGCGACCCAGCCACTGACAGTTCAGTAAAGGACCAGCAATGTGATATCGCCCGCAAAGAAGTTATTAGACAGTACGAATTGGACACACCAGATGGTACATATGAAACACCGAACGTCGATGTGTATAGCTACGCAGATCCCAACGAACTGAAATTATGTTTAAAGAAATGACGTTTTCATGGATTGCAATGTTGCACTTGTATAAACATGACGTGAGATAACAGACCTTATGACACGTACGCAGTAGACTTCGCATGCGGGTGTACCGTTGCAGACTAACGCGCATATCCAATTGGTTGACAAATCAGCTTTCTGCATAAGCTGTTATAACTTGCAATGACTGCTCTGTGGCGTCATATGCATAAGGTCTATACATCTTTTGGAAGGATGTTGAAGAACCAAGGCTGTCTTCGACACCCTGTTCTTGACTGCTTCGGAACAAGACGAGAACGTAGGACTCTTTCTGCAGTGTCGGACATGACCCCTACAGTGTAGGTACAGCTAACACATATTTACAAGGACATGCATGATTTTCATAACCATCCCGTCGGTACTAATCAAACCAGCTGCATACGAAAGAGACAAGGGAGCTGCCACTCTACCCTGTGGCAGCTCCCTGGTCTACCCCGGGAGCTGCCACTCTAACATTAGTGGCAGTTCCCTGGTCTAACGTCACTCTAGGTATACATGCTTACCATGCCACCTACCGTTTCATATTTTCACTACTGACTCCGTTTATTTTCATAATAAGCCCATAAGTCTATTGTTAGGTTATTTATTCCTGCCGGGTGCATGTTCTGCTTAAGATGTTGCCATTTGACAAATGGCAGAAGTACAATTACGAAGGACATTGTGCTGAGATTTCCCTAGCATTTCTTCCGTGAAAAGAAATCTCCGGAATCTTTGCTTCAATTCGTTCTCGCTACATCATTTAATGCGGTCGTGTAGGATTTGGCTGCATGAACAGTTCGCGAACGTGTTCTGTGGTGTTCGGCTCGTACGAAAACACTGTTCACTGTTCCAGAACAGGGTGTCGAATTAGCTTGAAATAGAGGATGATTTACGCGAGAGGGGAGAAGGAAAACAAAAGGGTCGTGAACTAAAACACGTTTTAGAATGCCGCCTCTTTGTAAAAATATGTGACATTATCCATCTCCCAATAATGGGCAAGCGCTAAGGGCGTCGTTAAAAAGTTTTCAAAAATTACAGTGTAAGGGAAAATATCCACTTTCAGTAGTTTATATCACACTACAAAATGTTACCGGTTACATAGCATTACTCCTGTTGGTGTGCAGCTCTTCAAAGGTTGGAGATGTACCTCTTATTTTCAGAAGAGTGATTAGGGTTAAAGACTTATATTCATATTATACCCTTAATAATAGTAGTCATACAATTGGGAGAGTTGCGAACCGTGACGAATAAGCACCAAGGACGCCGCTGCTTTACATCAGCAAAGATAACTTCCGTGGCAAATGTTGAATGCAGACTCCTACCAAGACATTATCAGTTCCTTATAATGTGTTTGCTAGTTGAAAGGCATTTCTGCTGCCTGGTCATACATGAAGGCTTGAATGTTTGTAAAAAAGGTAGTCATAAATAAAGTGAAAGGCCAAATAAAAAAATTTATCTGCTTCACATTAGGGTAAGTTCCAGCAAGAAGCGTCGGATTTTTATAATACTTATTTACACCTTATTACTATTGAAAATGGGTTGAATTTATCACCTACAAAGAATAAAATGAACTATAATAATTTATATGGTTATTATCATTATTCAATACTTTTCATGTGATTTGTTTATTTGCTGAAGCACTTATCGTTTGAGGTGAATATTTAAATGGTCATGAGCTGCAGCTTCTTGACCATTATGAGGGCAAACATAGTACATCTTTGTGTCTATGCATGAGACGAGCATGTATTTGTGGACAATAACCAAACATTTCTAGTTTTTGACCTGTTTTATCAAATTTAAGATAGAATTGAAACTGAGCCGGGCTGCTGTAACCACACGTTTTGAACTCCACCATAAGTAACATTGCATATGAGGCATTGTTAATTTGACAAAATAAAACAATGATCAAATTCCCGTAGTTGTGATCTTTTGGCAAAACATACAGGAAAATATCAGAGTCGTGTGGGTCTCGAATGTTATTACTTCATGAATTTATCACATTGCAAAAGTAACACAGGTTCATCATATACTAAGAGCTTTTGGTGTATTCTACTTGCACAGGAATTCAAGCATCCATATAAGTCCTAGCCTCCCCCAGCACTCCCTTTTCTATAAAGTTCTTTGGTGCAAACATTAATTTCCTGTGATATCGGACCGTGTGGGGCAGTAAAAACCTTGTTCTTGAAATTCTTCAATAGGTAATTAATATTTCCAACAGATAATCCAGATACTTTGTACACCTATTGTAAAGCAAACAGCTGTAGTAGTTTATAGAAAAAGTGGTACTTCTAATACAAGAGTTTTCTTTTGTTTATTCGGACAATTAGGTCTATAGAGCCATTTGACTATCCTTGTCTCACACGGGCAATACATTACAGAAGGATGGTTCGAACATTAAGAAGGGAAGCGTTTTCATGCAGAAAAGTCAGTGTATTAACATTAGTCGAACATGGTTCCTAATCAAAATTACAGGGCCGTTTGTAAATGCGAAAGACTATCCAGATCAACATTCAGAAGAAATAATCAACAAGTTAGTCATTAAGTCGATAGACATTCAAGTCTGGTTAACTTAAAGCTACTGTTGTCAGTGAGGCGCTATCAGCTATTACTTTATAACACCTCCCTACTGTAGTCAGCGGACGTACAACTTGCCAATTGTGGTCTTTTAAGATGCGTAGAAAAACGAGTGCAGCTCATTTGTGTCAATGATCGTCATATACTTTTTTGGTGAAGTCACTTAGCTCGCTCCATTGAATAGAACAGTTGTGCACTTGATGTTTTTGTATTGTGTCATCGCAATCTGGGCATGAAGACAGGCTGAAGATTAGGTGAAAAGTTTTTGGAGACCCATCCTTTGAAAACAGC
>WURT03104458.1:0-12284 GCA_009936505.3 Holothuria glaberrima
ATATACATATTTATATATATATATACATATATATATATATATATATATATATTTATATATATGGAGTGAAAAAGCTGCGCACCAACAATATTTCTCACGATAGCAAGTAGGTTTCAAAAAGGATTCACATCACTAAAGAATGAACATAGTGAGAATAAAGAATAAGGTGAAAATCAACTACAAACTTAAAAAAGATTGAAGAGCAGCACCAGGCCTGGAAGCTTTCGGTTTTTATTAACCTTCGTTAGCCAAATTGATAAAAAGCAAGCATACAAACTGTTTGTACAGATTGTATGATTAAAAACCTAAAGCTTCCAAGCCTGGTGCTGTTCTCCCATCTTTTTAGCTTGTAGTTGATTTACACCATATTCTTAATTCTCACCATTTATATATATATATATATATATGAAGATATATATATATATGAAGATATATATATATTTATATATTTTTTCACACATGTAATGGTCTCAATGTCATGTCAATCCTCTATTCCGATGAACACAGTTACCCTTCCCCACGCCCCCCCCCCCCCCCCCAAAGAAAGGAAAAACGAACATTTGTTGACTAATGAGGGAATGATTGCGATTAGGTTCCATCAAAGTAAAGAAATCACTTTACAGTTGCGTTAAAATGATGAAAACTCCGAGATTTCAACTTCCTTAACGGTGACCATTGTTGCCCTAGACCGCGTTCTTATGTTTCCTGCGAGGCTCAGCGAACTCGATCGCGATTTTAATCGCGGTCGATACACTCCTTGCATACCACTCGGTATCGGACCTGAGGTATTCTCTTCGGTTTCTGGTTCACCTTTTTGAGATCCAAAGCAAGCTATGTATAGTTTGGGGGTGAAAATGCAGAAAATAACGAAAATGGAATTTATGTTGAGACCAGTAGATACATAAAGTAGAGATTTGTAATCGCTTGTAGAAGTGAAGTAGGGAACGGTCACGGAAAAGAAGAGAATCTCTGTCCCGAAGAGGGAAAAAGCAAAGAGACGGATTTCGTAGTTGTTGTCCGGCAGTGCCCTTGCTAGTATACTGAAAACACAACCGACCGTCATAAAGATAGCGTTGAATACAATGTCGCCAATTGGTTGGAACTTGGGTACAACGCATGCGTCGTGGTGGTACACCTCCCCGCTCTCAGAATAGGAGATAGTCCGTATGGAGTCCAGAGGATTGGTCACCATCCAGGATGTACAGATGATTAGCTGTGGTCGAGACAAAGTAGGTCAATATTATTAAGGGTCACACACACAGGATCTAGGTGATGACTGGGTCATTTACACATGTAAATGATACTTTATACAAAACACATTACCTTGTGTTTTTGTACGCGTGTTTGTTTGCGTAGTCAGAAATAAAATAAATATATCCCTTTCATGCATTAAATCTGCAGTGGAGAGCTCCTAAAGTATGATATGAGCAGTGTCGTTTTACTTAAAGTGTACCCAAAATCTAAAATTTCAAAACATATATGTTACAAAGCTTGAAATGCATCCAAATGTCCAACTCCCATCTTCACAGGACATACTTGCGCAGAGATATAAAATGCTGAAGCTTAAACACTTAAATCAAAATGGTAGATTGAGCAATAATTTGTGATGTCATCCGTCTATTTTATACTCAAATTACCACCATCGTTTTTCTTCGTTTTTTCGAAAGCCACTGCACATCATGCCAAAATATAATCACTGTTACTGTTACAGGGTGACTTGACTGTACGAGCCCTCTCCGTACATGTCGTGTGCAGAAAACAGTAAATTTTTCAAGGCCATACAAACCTTTTTATTTCAAAATGAAACAAAAGTAGGTAATGTTAACTGTACAAGAATATCACAGATATGATGCTATCGACTATTTCGAGAAACGTGAATGAATTTCAACATTTTATATCTTAGAAAAGGAGTAGTCTAAGGTAAGAAAATGCGAGGTGGATGAATGAGACTCATTTTCCATCCTCTAAAATACATATTCTTGTTATTCTAGACTTAAAGGACATGAAGCAGTCGCCCCAAACTAATTTTGAAACAACTGCTAAATCTCTCGAATTTCGTCTTGTTTCTCATCCAAGTATCTTTCATGGTTTTCCAGGACTTAAATAATTCATATTCAAGGTAAACCAAGGGGTTATTCCTCGTAAATTTCACAATTTAGCGATAAAAATATTGTCACATGATTCTAAAGAGCCAATCATGAAACAGGGTAGACTACTACACTAATCCAAATTTGGGTGACTGCAGTTTCCTTTTATGTTACACTGTAAGCTTATGCGGTGCCTTCTTACTCGCACCATCTTTTTATGTCTCCTTATTATAAAAGCTTCGGGGTGTTATTGCAATATGTACTGATAGCCACAATCGACAGAATTTCTACGCAAACATTAAGCTAAAGCAACTGCCAGGTCATTATTTTTCATAGTTTTCGTCATCGTTGGCAGACGTCCATTTCATTTAACGCTATTTCATTTGGAGGCTTAACAAGTTGTAGGCAGCAGTGAACCTTGTATTTTCATGAAGATTCCACGTTTTCTCTGCTCAAAGGCGCACGAGCCCCCGGAGTTGGGACAAAAACAACTTCAATTTCTCAGACAGATTTATGGTAAAAACCCCGGGCAATTGTCTCATGTAGTCAGGCCGTAGCTAGGGTCATATGTTAAGGGGGTGTGAAGGTCCCAAATTCCGACTGACTGGATGTTTTTTTCAACTGAGTGGCAGCGTGTAAAGTGGACATTTTTACGTGTCCTCTGTTTTTCTATACATCAGTTGGGATCCTTCCTTTGTCACTCCATAAAGGTTCCGTCCTTGGGGAGGGGTGTCCCCCCCCCCTTGAGAAATTTTTGTTAATTTAAGTTTGCTTTGATGCAAAATGGTGCTATCTTTGGGACATTTTTTGAGTTGCTCATATATGGCTGAAAAATGTCCATAATTTGGTGAATTCAGCATGAGTAGGGATCCTTCCTTTGTCACGACGTAAAGGTGCCGTCCTAAGAGAGGGGTCTAAGGAGAGGGGGTGTCCCTCTCTCCTATGAGAAATTTTTGTTAATTTAAGGTTGCTTAGATGCAAAATCGTGCCATCTTCGGCACATTTTTTGAGCTGCTCATATATAGCTTGGGAGTGTCCATAATTTAGTGAATTCTAACTTTTGGTTAGGTTAAAGAAGAGAGTAAGTTGTCTTAGAGAAAATACGTTGTCAAAAAACCTGATGAAGTCCCCCCCCCCCTTTTGGCTCCTTTACTGTGTTCTGTTCGAACAAATTTTTTTCGCAAAATTACGTGCGTGAAGTCAACAGAAACATTTTTGGACTATTACGAAAATTTTCCATTCCTTTATTGTGCATTATAAAAGGGCATCTAAGGCTGGCAGATACCTGGAAGCTCTGGATGAATTATATAAAATGGGGCATAGACATAATGTTTATTACCTGTCATCCAAATGATAATATGGAGTATGACGCCAAGCATCTATCGCATTTTTACTAATTTTGAACGAAAATCTAGACGAATGGGGCGGGAGGTAGAGAATAGGTGCAGGAAGGCGATATTAGACCTCTGTGATAGGTATAGAAAAAGGAATGAAGGACTAAAAGCGCATTTCAGAATGCTTTTTCGTCGTAAGGGTATTAACAATCACCATCTATACCGATAATGGCTGCGCGCGAAGCGCTCGGTATTTTTTTTTTTTTTTTTAATTTGGAAAAATGTATAACGGCAAATGCGTACTCTCAACCTTTCACATTATGCTAAAAATTAGATTGAAAGATCACATATCGATCCAAGGCCCCTACAGATGCTTGGAGATGTATCTCTTTTTTTTTTTTTTGAAAGTGTTGTGATCAGAATACTTCCATGTATAATTACCTTAATAATGGTAATGAGATGAAGGGCAAACCGTGACGCGTGCGTGCGAAGCGCGCCGAAACTTTTCATTAAATAAGATTTCAAAGGACAGTTTTAATTCGATTTTACGTGAAGAAAATAATCTTAGGTATTATTTTCACTTGATCTAGTTGAAAAATACATACAAAGTTGACATAGGCTTAGTCTGAAAATATGCTAGACTGAGAAATCAAAAATTCTAACTGGTATTTCAGATTTTCCGACTATCGTCGTTTTGACAAACTTTGGGGGTGAGACCCCCCACACCCCCGGTCACGACGGCCCTGCATGTAGTGCTGGTATTTTAGAGGCCAAAATGGCCTGCCTCAACAATAAAGTATCCAGTACGTCTGAGCGTCTGCTCTGCACTTACCTGTGCTACCACAGCTACGGTGATAAGCAATACCTGCTTCTTTCCATTCCAGAGATCAGCCTCCTCTCTCGATCCCGTCTTTTTGGCCATTTTGTAAGTGCGATAACATCGGACAGTCTTAATCGCAAATGGAACGTAAACAAGGGCAAGAGATACACCCAGTCCCATCCTTAAGAAGAAACAAACTGCAGGGTGTGGAGGCAGTGTGTGCATCAACGTTGAAACGAGAGCAAGGATGATGCCGAAAAACATGGTAACCGTTAACACAGATTCCATTGCTCTAATAATGTCGTGTTTTAAATTAAGAAGTATTCCTACAATATTAACACAAGCCAGTAACATTCCTAAGCAGCTGAGAGATATCATAGTCCAACCCAACCCCTTGGAATCATCGAAAAAGATTTTCACCGTTTTGACGCAACTGGTCTTGTTAAGATTGGGCCAGGTGTCATATTCACAAGCAGAGCATGTGGTGCTATTCAGCAGTGTCTCATTCGGCATGCATTCATTACACTCCCAACAACATAATTTATCCGAATAGAAAGTTTTGACTAAACCCATCTCACAAGGCTCACTACATACCGACACTGGAGGGCCGTACGACGCAGACCCATTGACTGTTGTATTGAGGTAAAACTTCACCAAGGTTTCGTCAATGTTCAGACGCACAGCGTCCGGAAGAAGGTCGGTCCATGTTCCGACTCTCGTTCGTCGTAGGGCGCCGTTGGCGTCCAACTGGTAGTTTTCGATGGCATATTTACCTTGCGCGTCCCCGTTTTCGTCAAACTTGACGAAACCATTTGCCAAGCTTACAAATCTCACCTCTCTAAGATAAGAATAAAGCAAAGTACCGCTGGAAACTGCTGTTAGTAAACACAACTTAGGTTCGGTAGTATTAGCACAAAGATCCTTAGACATTTCGTCCATTGCGTACGCGAACGCATATACGCTATCCATGACCAGTGTATCTGTAGTAGAGTAGTCGGCCACGTGTTCGGTGTTGTTAGACGGACAAAACAAATTGTTGGAACAGTAGTAATGTTGAAATTCCTCACCCCAGGGGTTCGGATCGTTCTTGTACTCTTTGGTATAAAACTGAAAATCAAATTCAACCAACCGGTTGGAAAATGGAATAACAGCCAGAGTCCCTGTAGGTAGAGAACAGCAAATTATTAACGTGGAAGACTCATCCTACCTTAAATCTTTATTACTAGGCCTACATATACTTTGGAAGTAACCTATATTTTCATGTGTTATGGTACTTCTGTGCATTGAATGTAGAGAGGTATGTTTGCCACGAAAGCAGGGCAAACTGTCGCAATTTTATTCGCATCGGCGGAATTTTAACCATATCTTATAATACTTAAGAGTTTTCTCTCTTTTTTTTAAGTGGGAAATTGCCAAATCGCAGTGCCGTCGGAAGCCCCAAGGTGTCTAAAATTGGGTCTGAACCATTCAACTCCAGAATTCTGGCATTTTGTAAGGTAATTTTGGACGTTTTAAGAAAAACTTCAAACTGGAAATTAATACGGAGCTGCAACCTCCTCTGCCTCCAACAGTTCTGACAGCCCTTAGTCAAATGTGTTTGTGTGTTTATTCCAAGTCTCTTTTTCCGCGTCTAGGAACAATTACGTAACCTTGCGTTTTATCGAATGGGATGAGGGGATGAAGTGATCGAAGTGGGATGACAAGCCCTTAGCCAGGTAGGCCAGATAAATTCCCGACCCTTAGAAAATTAAAAATTACTATTGCCTTAATATATTTTAGGATATCTCCCCCTGTAAAGAATATTTTGCCTCTGGAAGCTACCTTGCCCCCTCCTTTTAGTACCAATTGTCTGGCTACAGGCCGGGAGATATTTTGTTGAATTGGTAAAAAAAATCGTCTCATTTGTGACGTTTCATACCATCAGTTTCGCCCAAGATATATTTAAGAGCACAAAATGCAAACAAATTTGTGAGTGAGGGAGGTGCATTGAGGCACCGTAGTATTTTCAACATCAGACCAAAGTAAATTCAATGGAAGTATTTGCAAAGGAATCGGGTTAACAACGTACGCATAAAGTACACCCATTGCAAATTTACCAAGACGCAGACGTTAGTCTGTACCTGACATTTTTTTTATTTTACCCATCCTTTACTGAACGTCACCCTACCTGTCTACTCTTCAATTCCATTCTTCCGAAAAAGTTCAGAATCAATGATGACTTTCCATCAATGAAAACGAATATTTTCCTGTTAATATCGTTTCACCCTACTTCGATTATAAAACAGTTTAAATAGTGAACTCTAAGGTCCGAGCTGTACTTCAAAGGTATGTAGGCTATCAAAAATGACCCATGAGGAAGACACCAAAAGATACAAATATCTATGACATGAGGAAACACAAAGTAAAACCCACGAGGCTAAGGGAAAATTCGTTTTCCGTACAGACAATCAATTTTTCTGTAGTCTAAAACAACGGTTCCCAAACAGGGGTTTGCGATCGAATTGGAGGTGGCACGAAAAACTGGTGCGGTGAATGTGCTAGTGAAAAACTTTTATAAAAAAAAAAATTCTCCACTCCTTATTAGGCATATAGCTTACCTTCCCTCTTTTCGACAACACATGGAATTAAGACGCGTATCAACAGCTGTTTCTCCTAAACAATAGCGCGTACTTCTGTACCTTGACAATTGTTTTTTAACCGTGTTGTGATTTTAGGAGGTCAAAGTTCTGCAAAAGTCGGCGTAGTGAGTCTACGGGCAACAAGGTCTCCCCCCTCCTTAATCCGTTCCGGTTGAGAAAGAACAAGTAATCATTACGAAAAGGACTTGGATATCACTGGTATTAGGAACATATGTTCCTAGTACTTTACTTTTTTGCAAACGACAGGGCATATCGTGTCATGGATACTAGTACCAGTATTGTTATGCTTGGTGAAACATTTATCGAAGCTCAAGTTAGTTACGTTTCCCATCGGTAAACACCAATGTATACTTGGATAATTAGAAATGCATTAATGTCTGAAACAATCGCCGGAATACACCGGTAACTTGTATTACGAACACCTACCGGCAGCAACGTCTTCGACACCCGTCAGAGCCCGCACGCCGTCTACTGCAATACCGTCACTTACTACCCAGGTAAAATCATAAATGGCGTTTTCTCGTTGTACTGCTTCCATGAGGGATTTCGCCTGTTCGACGTACATGAAAAGAATGACAACCTTAGCTCTCGAGTAAGGATCTGTCCTCAGCGTCTTTACCAAATCGGTGAAATCGCTATCAGTCCAGTATGACGATACCTCTTGGGAAAATGATATGCAAAAGTCGTAATTTTCTTCTTCGGAGGTGAAATCACGAAATGCTGTTTGTCCGTAACTGTCATCAGAATAAAGAAAATTGACGAAGGACCATTTGTATTGGAGCACGATATCTCTTAGTACTTTCACCTGCAAATTGTCCGGTGGAACCGTTCTCATAAAATAAGGATACTTGTCACGATTACTCAGCTCGTCGCTTGTGGATAAGTAACTCACGACGGGAATGGCATCGGTACCGAGGAGCATGGCTGCCTCTATGGAACATTCGCTCCTTTGAGCTCCGATGACACCCGCCAATTGCCCATAGTCACTTAGCTTTTGGCATTGGTTGGTATCGTCACCATCCGTAATGCCTTGAATGACGCAGTCAAAGGCTCTTTTCCGTGGGAGAAAATTGAGAGATCGTGCGATTGTGACAGCGAAATCGAAGCAAGAGTCGTAAATCTCGAATCCAAGGGTGATGTTCGAAAGCAGACTGTCCTGTGCATTTATTCTCTCGACAGCATAGATCATACCTTCTAGATTTTTAAGGGCGGACAAGTCCCGGATATCATCACAGTAACGTTTGGCTTCGTTGTAGGTGTGCAAAGGAAACAAGCCACCTAGTAAGATGTCTCCTTTGCGTCTATAGACGATATCTGGCTGGATCGTATCGAATGAAGAGACGTTCACGAGGAAGACAAGGTAAATGAACAAGAACTTTAATAATGCAAAAGTTAAACTCGAATAAAGACGAAGACTCACCATGGCGACAATATGGAAAGGTCAGTAGAAGTCTAATGCCTCGCTGGTGATATTCATATTATAGTTTCTATGAAGGCATTGTTCTTCAAAGAAGTTAACATTACAAGAAAAAACCTTTTATTTTATTTGAAGTTCTTTCTGCTTCTTTCCCCCCAAAGATGGCCAGACTTTCCTTACACTGTGATAACCACTATCCCTTGTACAAACGGTGTCGTTTTCAGTCATTTAAGTTTAAAAACAAAAGAGAGTGTGTGAATTTTATTCAAGGACGTTGATTTCTCTCCTCAGAACTATTTATGTTCATCTTCAAAGTCTTCCTTCTTTTAACGATTAATCTGTCTTCAACATGAATTCTTGCAATTCGGCCTTTATGACATCACTTTATTACTCGCCACGATTGGCAGATCTGGTATGATCTGGTTTATATTTCACGCTTACTCCAAACGACATGTATAGCTCGGAGTGTATAGCTTTGTCATGCTGCAGCCTTTCGAATTCACCTATTGTTCTAAAATTGTATTTCGTTTAAGTATAAGTGAGTGAAAATTTCAATTACACTTTTGAAAAGCACCGGAGACTTTCCTTTAAAAATACAAATATTTAAAATCCGTAAAATATATCACCTCATTCATCAAGAGTGACACCATCTTCCGTGCACATCCGGTAAACAGCATTTATGCGCCCCAAAGAAGATAAATTCTCGACATTGTGGCACGTGTTTTTGTTGCCAGGATGATGTGCGGTCGATTTTCCTGAATTTCAGAGTTCCAATTTTTTAAGAGCACAAGAATAAAGAAAGTTTTCCCTTCGTGTCGTGATATTAAAATGAAGTGCTCGGTAAACAGAGTTGTCTTGTCCGACCGTCGGAGAGGACTGATCGTAACGATCAATTAGCAGCCATTAGTCTACAGTTACCGCACTGACGTCTTTGCTCGGGAAATTCGGCAGTTGAAGATTCGCTGTCACTTTGAAATTGGTTTACAGACTAACAGTCATTCCATTAAGAGACTCCGATAACATAAAAGTTCAGATCTCTGCTTAATTGTGATCCATTAACATCTCTTAAACAGGTGTTCCTTTCCCATCGGGCAGGTATATATAAATGCTCTCAGAGATGCAAACGACTACCGAAAAAAGCGTATAAGCCCGGAATTAAATTAATGAAGTACAGGCTAATCTAGGGTTGCTAGACACATTTTTCGATGTACAGAGATGCTAACAACCTATAGGCAGTCACTATTTTCGTATAAGTAGGCCACTCTGAAGGTCCGAGTGTTGATCCCTATAGATCGAGTTAACGGATATGTGGTATATAACCAATTGGTAAATAAATAAGGAAAAAAGAGGTATAAGGAACTTTGGACGACAGAATGGTTAGTCAGCCCAGATGTTTGGTAACGTGATCTTAACACTTGTTTGTGTGTATACTTGCCCAGTATCTTCGTATGTATACAGTGGTACTGAGTAAATACATGGATGGATGCAACTGAGATATTTTGTGGTGTCAAAGGTCACGGCGATACTTCTAGCCTTTTGGTGAGACAATTTATGCATGTAAATAGGATTAATTACAGGTACGGTCAACACCAGTAATTTGCCCTGTCTTTGTTTCATCACCTACACAGTATGTCTAGCGAAGTAAACTTTCACTGAAAACCGTATTTTCATCACATAGCATTTAATTTGATATCAATGAGATGCCGTGTGGTAAAAATAATTATTTTGCTATAACACGTGTATTCATATATAGTTTAACATTCTCCGACCCAAATATTATCCTGCCGATGTGAGAAATTATTCATTCATTCAAAATTAGGGGAAGATACACGTTTTTTGTATTGCGGACACGCTGAAAACTCCGTCGGTGACTTCGTTGATAATGCACCAATTCTGACGTAAGCTTGGATCGTATAGAGAACAAGAACAAGCTAGAAAACTGTCTACGAAGACCATAACCATTGTTTTTGGAAGCGATAGTGGGGTTCTGAAGTTAATCTTTTTCACAAGGATTTGACGTCATGATGGAAACTGGAGTTACATGAAGAGCGTTGATTAGTTAGAACAGTGAGAATTGAATGGTTTGTGATTTGGTTAAAACAGAGTAACAGCAATAGAAACAAACCAATATATAAGGATCATGATTGATGTAAACAATATTTTTGGAAGATGTTTAAGTCATAGATGTTGAAACTAATATAATAACTTTAGGCTGCAGTAAGGAGTTGTGCACGGTATAAAAGTATCTCGTGAGATGTCACGCGCTTGGGATCGATCGCCCGGCAATGAAGGTAAGAAGGCACTCGCTGTAATAATATTTACAGCACACGCACACGCGACGCACGGAATAACACAGATACCAATGTGGCACAATGGACGCCTGCCCTTCAAAACCAAAGAGACGCGGCAGTGAAACACCTTTATACCTAGGGTACCGTGAAATATATGAAACTGAATCGTTTTTAAGAGTTGCCAAGGTGTTCTTTTGTTGAAAGTACTTCAGATGAAACTGAATTGAAGTTTAGTAGAGAAAATGGTCATCAACTTCTCATGTTGTGGTTAGAGTAATTATATTCTTCTCTTTAAAGTAAAATGATTACCAATGTCGCTTTTGGTAGAAACTAAAGCAGATTGTACCTTCACTTCTTAAACTACGTGTTTTGGAGAATAGCTTGGTGGACTGGTGGTATCATATTATATTTAGTGTAAGTGCCCTACAGTTTTAGTTATTTTAAAAAATATGCAGTTGTATTTGTTTTAAATTTCTTAACAGTGTGAGATCTTGGAATAAGTGAAAGTAGTTGTTCTAGAGTTAATGTTAGTACAAACAGTGAACAGTAAAGTAATTTAAATTCTCAAACAGTTCAAGTTTTGTTTATTAATAGGCTATTACGTGATTTTTAAATAAATGAAAGCAGTAGTTCTTTACAATATATGCAGTACACAGCTGTGTTGTGATCAAGTCACTTGATATCGAGTCTCGAGTCACCATGACCTCGACTCAAAGGGTGTCGAGTATCAAGTCATATCGAGTCTTTACCAATTTATACTGAGTCGAGTTGTGTCATCATATAGTCTTCCCTAAGCTCGATTCGAGTCTTTATAAAGGTTCGAGTCACATCAATTCCTAGTGTATTGAGGTCGACTCATTTCGAGTCACTGATCTCTTTCGTCAAGACACGTCAAGTCTCTGATCTACGAAGTCGAGTCACATCGATTCTCTGATTTTGTAGGATGGGTCAAAACCAATCCTCCCTTCGTTGCTTTTAGTTGCTTTTATTGGGTATTGTCTTAAAGTCACCACCGTTTGCACTAATGTTTCTAGATAAAGGGAACCTCCACGTTTTGATGGGGGGGGGGGGGTGGTAAAGCTAAGGAAACTAATATGTGATTGACTAGCAATGGATTATTGTGAGTACTGAACAACTGCTTTTGGGAGCCCGCCCTCTACTTTTAATCTTGTCCCACGGTTAAGCAGATTTTGTACGAGATACACTATAGCTTCTTCCGGTGCAGATTATGGGTATATCCTGTATGTAAGGATCGGAATGGCGTTTGCAAAGTTGTATTGAACTTTCTATTTTAGGTGATTCCAGTCACAATGATGAAGACCAGACCTGAGTCAATTCAAGACTGTGGGTATGAGACTCGGGTCCGGTCGAGTCGAAACGTTCAAAGACTCGAGTTCTACTAAAAAGTTTACTAAAATTGTTACTCGTGAAGTCTTTGCCATTGATGACTTAAGTCGAAAAGAGTCTCTTGAGTTCGGGACTCCAGATAGACTCGAGTCTTTCAAATCGACATTAGAGTCAGACTCGAGTCACTTGACTCTAGTCATTACAACACTGTTGAATAGTGTAAGTAGTTCTGAAAAGTAGAAAAAATCCCCAAAAGTAGTAAAATTTATATGCTAGTGCTTTGCAGCCTGTCGTCACAGTTGTACATAGCAATTGTATATTTGTAAAATAGCAACTTCCTGATACATAT
>WURT03104469.1:0-12283 GCA_009936505.3 Holothuria glaberrima
CTATTTTGGGCCCCACAGGCCAGTCGTACAGGATGGACCCCGGCAGCAACACAGATTCTTCAATTTTATACACCTCCGAACATCATCAGATCAACAAACCTTATGTCTCTTTTCATGTGATTAACTCGTCCGGGCTGACGGTCTATTCCCCATGGAGAGTTCCTGTCCCATAACTTCAAGGTCAGCACAACAGGCTGCGATGCGATGAAGTGATATAACCCCTGCTTGCCTCAAGCTCACTTAAAAACACAGTCACCCCAAAATGTATCAATGTAGTAGGCTATCCTATTTCGTGAGTGACTCTTGAGAATCATGTGACTCACTCAATTGTGAATTTTATGAAGAACAACTGCTTGGTTTACCTTGAATATGCAACATTTATGTCCTAAAGTATCATGAAAGATCTTTGGAAGAGAAATAAGAGGATATTTGTGACATTGATCTGTTGTTTAAAATAAATTTGGGGCGACTGCTTTTGCCCTCTAAGGTTGCAAATGTAGTAACTCCATTTGCTGTTATCCCGAGTACTAGGTTACCTGTCCGATTTGAATGTAAATTTCCAAAATTCTCCAAACCAATTTTTATGCAGAAGAGCATTATATTGAAATGTAGGACGTAAAGCGATCTTACCTTATCTTTACAAAAAGACTCCCTATGACTAGATAACAAAACATGAATAAAATACATTAAAATGTCATAATATGTAAATTTGTAATGGGGCAAACTAGTGAAATCTAATGACAATATCCAATGTAACCATGGCAAAAATGATAGTTAATGTTTAATACAATGATTGGAGAAAAAATGATGTTCATTTTAATAATATTTACCGCACACTAGATTCAAGGAAAAGCTCCCTATGAATGAACTGAAAGTAAAACAAACATGCATAGTATCAAGATTGTTGAGGTTTGGGTAAAAATTGGCGCGTGACCCTCCTGATTATCATGTTAGGGAACAATTTAAAAGGTGGCAACCACCATTGAAGCTCACAAAATAAGGAACCGTTTGAAGGTGGTCGTCGACTTTTGCAAAGTGGTTCGGGGGTCGAAATTTTCTGGGTTTCGCCGTTAGACTAAGAATTTCGTGGCTGAGAACCTTTCTGGGTTGTACAGCCTGGCAGTATATTAAGAGGTTAGAGCAAAAATAAAGAGTATCAAAAGGTACATAAGTACCGGTACCCAATCAATATGATTTTAAGTTTAAAAGTGAAATTGGAGTATGTCATTAACCTATACCTAAATGCTGGAACAGGCACTTCCTTTATTTTTTCGACAGCTACCGATGCTTTGTCTTCTTCCAAAAGTTAGTGCCAAACATTAAGCTAGGCGGAAAGCCAAATGTAGTACGTGCCATCTTTGAAAGTACTGTCAATTACTAAAAAAGCATAAAAAGTAAAAACGAAAGTATAAATAAAACTTATTCGATGAAATTCGTTACAACTTTCCGATGAAGTCAGTGACAGAAACAATGACGCTCAGAATGTCTTGTAGATGATTAAAGGTTGACAATAGTTTTCTTTCTACGACCGAAGAAAAGTCAGTCACAGTATTTTGACTTGCTGACAAACTACCAAGTCTTGTACTCGAAGGTGGTATTGCAAGCCAGAGTATTTTGGTGAAATGAAGCTATCAAATTGCGTAATGATTCAATTGACCCAGAAAATTATATTTAGCCTTCAGGTCTGGCGTGGTGCTTAGGTCTAACACAAATTAGCTAGTGGTAAGTTACTTTGACATAATAAATGGTACAAGACATAATCAAGAGCCGATGAGCTCCCATTTCCTCTATACTATATCAGTCTTCTGCAGTAACATGTATACTTGCTGTTTTCATATCTTCCGTGATAGTTCAACGTTTTTCTTTAGTTATCACGCTGGTAGTATGCGAAACATTTTGAATTCCTTTGAGTTAAAAAAACACATCAGTCAGTGAAGTTGGAGGACTGTCATACCGGTATACTTCAAGCTGCGCCGTACTTTGTACATACTGCACTAATGCTACATACGAGTAGTTTTTATTAGTCTACTGGCTTGACGTCTGCCGTCTTTCGGAAGGTTTCAGCTTACTTAATATAAACTGAACACGTACGACAGAATAGAGTTTAAACTCAATTAGAGCAGCGTAATGTCAAAATGTCAAGTGACTCCATCAAAGTCAGGACTTAATGTCATGCGAACCGACCTTTTCTTGAGGCGTATCGATGACCTCACATATATGTGCCCCTGAAGTTGTGAGACACAATACATTGCTGAACGTTAGCACAACCTTGTAACCTTGGCAACAGATACTTTAAGGACGGGTGTGACCGGAATTCCCATGCACATGTGACAAAAAGAAGGAACAAAAATATGCCTGGACAAATCTCATGTTCCGAGTCTCCTGAATAATTATTTTCCCTTTTCTCAATTTAGCAATATTTATGTGCATGTTTTCTCCTTAATATAATTCGCAAATATTAGTCTGAAGAAGGACATTAATTGAATGAAATAAGACAAGTCTATTTTTAAATCTGAAAAAAAAACTTGGACAAGTGGAAGTACTCCTTCATGGGCAAGAAAAAACATATGCTTTGATCTTTTTGAGAAATTGTAGTAGATTATGTGAGACAAATTACACAAACGTATAAAAAACCCAGAACGATCAGTGTACATTCAACAAACTCAGCATGAAGAAATGCTGGACTGTTGGTGGTTACAAAAAGGTGCTTTGATAAAGTCACGTATATCTTAAACGTTTCTTACAAAGTCTTTCGTGGTGAGTGTTGTTCATGTCTCCTTGAAGTGGACAACACCAAATGAGTGACAAACAGAACTCATATTAACAACTGAACTAACGAACGAAAGAACAAACAAAAGAAGCAAATGCAACAATTTGTAAGAATGACGAAAGCGCTAGATCTGTTGAGGTGAGTCTGCTTTGTTTCAATTTGGTCAACACCCCAGTTAGAAAAATAAAAAAAAAAAATAAAAAAAAAACTTTTGAAAATATTTATTTTTTATTACCTGTTTAAATGTTTTCCTTTATTTTGATTTACACGAATTAGCCATATGATTACAAAACGATTGACAGTTAACAGGCATTCCATTGGAAAAACTTCCCAGCCAAGTAGATAGAACTGTAGAATGAATGGATAAATTGTCACGTTTTAATTCTAGGTTTTCAAAGCAAATGATTTGTGTGCGACATCATCCACATGGAATGAAATCCAAAGCTGTAATTCAAATTCAAATTTTCAGAGTACTTTTAGCATTGCACAAATAGTTCTTGATCAATTGGTGTATTATGTGACATGCATATTGCACTTGTTTCTGTATATTCTTTAGTTTTATTATTTGTATGGTGTGTTCTTCTTCACATTTGTAGCATAGCAAAAATAATCCAAAGCTCTGTGTCACGTTACTCGTAAACGTTGTTATAATTATATGCTAGGAAGAAACAAAGGAATGAAATTAAATAAAATTGATTGTTCAGTGGGAACTGTTACTTCTAGGGTAGTCCACTGTTGTCAAAATGTTTTCCATAAAAGTCAGTTTGATAAATACATTTCGACATGGTTCATCAGGCATCTTGATCAAGTTTGATGTTACTTTTTACACTGTGCCCCGGAACTTTTATGAGATATCTACCGTACTTTTTAAAGGCCCTCATTTACTCTACACGCACTAGGGACAGCTGGGAAGAGGATATTTTTTACTGTCGGAAAACAATGGTACAACTGACGTGCACAGAAAATGTTGTTACATAAAGTAAGAACCGACCGTAGAAAACTGCGTCGTTTTTATGTCGAAGGAAATCATAAACTATGTGAAATGTTACCATCACACTTAAATGATATAAGTATAAAACCATAAATTTGTCAGTTTATAGTGTGATCCTTTACTTTGCACGATATAACTTCATGCTTCACTTGCGGGTTCATACAATAAACGTTGTAAACGATGAGTAGGCTAACATGTCATTCATGCAGGGAACAGAAGGAACAATGAAAAATGACTACCTTGATGTTATTACAAGGTCACGAAAGGACGTCTTTAGTTGGAATGTGACCTTCACTGGAAGTACAGACATCAGAATGAGAAAACGCAAGAAACTTCTATCGAAGTCGGTGTGGCTATTTCTTGAAAATCATCGTTAAAAATGACATCGGAAAACTGACGACTCATCAACATTCTCACGGTAGTCTATGGTATCTCACATGATAAAAGTTGACCCCTCATAGCACGTTAAAATATTCTAAATTTAAAATAATTTTTATTTCCCGAGACGACCACTCCGCTATGAATAGTGGATAGCGAAGTTGAATTGACAGGGTTAAAAACACCTCACACTACAAATTAATTCAAACATTTGTTTCTGCCCTTCGGGATACAGTATTCTCCTCAACCATTCACTTTGCCTGTCTCTAAAATTGCCTGTATTTGGACTCATCTGCTACTCTTTCATCTTTCGTAAACTCATTCCACACACATCTAAATTAGCATATGCATAAGAAACCTTATCTCTATTCAAATTATACAAGCTACTCAACGAAACATAAAGCTACCCACGTAACTATCTACGATGCAAACTGTAAGTACAGATAATCAACAGAGACACAACACTCGGTTAGAAAGCACAGGTCATCGCACTCTAAACAAAATACCAAGCTTTCTGATTATCAATATTAGAGATATTTCTCCTTATGTATACGATAATATCTTATTCATTACATATATACAAATCAGATTTAGTCTATAAATACATCACTTTCAAAAAATTCCGGGGCTTCAACTTGCTCACGGTTTCATGTTGTGTCTTCAAAATGCTATTCAGCCGTCCTACAAAATGAGGAGTTATTTTTGTTTTTTTTTTGTCTGGGTGAAGTAATCACAATCACTCTTTCTTCATAGTTCATTCGTAAGGTATTCGTTTAAAATAAGACACAATAAGACATAATGTTGCTTTGAAGTCAGTGCTACGCAGAATTACACAACTGTTTACTGTTTACAGAACAATAATGGACATATTTATTCACCACAGATTGAGTACCCCTCACCTAGGATGAAAGAATCTTGCCTCTCTCTCTGAAACATAAATAACATACTTCTTGTAATAAATTGTGTTAATAATCCGGGAAATCGCGTATACTAATATTAGTTACAGAAAAAGAAGCAGCACCGGCACGTTTGAAACATCAAGATGGGATGTTTAATAAAAGTACAATTAAGAAAACCATTATTTTGATACAACTTAACGAGCAATTGACCAGAACATACAAGGAATGCATTATAAATACTGTATTTCAAGCTTGGGATCGGGAGGGGTGGGGAATCGGGAATTTCTCGCGGAATACAGGGTTGTGCTCATCCTCGAAGCAAGGTCTGTTACCGTTGCAGAGAAAATCAATTTTAATCCTTCAGTTGAGCCCCCTGACACAAGTAGTTCATTGTTAGCGTGAACACCGTGCTATTTCGAAATTTCCGAAATTTATACGTCCAAAATGCCAGTGGAGGCAAAGGTCAGGAAAATCAAAGCAAACTCATGAAACATTGCCCATCTTTATATCATACAAAAAAAAAAATCAAATTATTTTGATTTTCCGGATCCTTCTTCACTGACAGCAAATGAATATTTTTAGTGCATTAATTTCCTTTAAGTGCATTAAGGTGCATCAAGTGCACTTTTTGCTGGATGGCGACAACATTTATGAGTTACGTAATGCTACGTAAGTGCTTTCCGCATTAAAAAAATGAATTCCTCTTCTTAAACAAGCCGTTTGTGATTCTTTTATTGTTTACTGTTAGTGCGGTCCTAATCATTTCTTTAATGTTAAAAATATATGAAATGTCTTTCTCATATCTCATCTTACTCACTCACTCGCTCGCTCAGTCACTCGCTCATTCACCCACCCACTCACTCACTCACACTCACTCACTTACTTTTTTACTTATCTTTGTATTCCTTGGTTCCTTTCAATTGTACTAAACAGATGATGTCGAGGGCAAAAAGTCTAAATGGACAAAGCAAACTGCTTCCCAATCAAAGTCCAACAAAAAGGTTGACTAAAAACAGCAACGCAATGTTCAGTTGTTTCATTTAATATAAACTTATGGAAGGATCAAAACATACGTACACTTTAGGATTCATGGGAGTCTAAAATTAAACCTGACTCAAGCACTATCCAAGCAATTGTCACATCAGTGACAATTGTCACATCAGTCTATCATTTAAACGACCATCCAAGCTGCATGAGATGGTAGTCCGAATATATAAATCATACCTTCAACAACGAATAAAGATACAGTTTACTCTTCTCTCCAAAATACTATCAGAACTTGTTATCCGATGGTAAGGTACGTTATAGAAGATCATTCTTGTCTATTGCCGTCTTCATTGGGAGAAATCTTTTACTCACGGGCATTACTTTTCATATGCTATATACCGTAGTAACACGCACATCCTGCACATAATATTAAACATGCACGGACTGAGGGTCGACCGGGGGACCGTCCCACCTCCGTTGCCGCGAATAAAATTTAATGAGAAAAAGAAAGAAAAAGAAAGGACAAAGAACGAAAAGAGCCAAAAATTAGCATAATTGTCTAAACACGTATTCAAAATATACTCTTTTGCTGGGAATGATTGAATCTTGTAGTTGGAATCATGTCTTTTAAGAAATCCATTAAAGTGGTTGATGACGAGAGTAGGGCTACAGTGTGTGAAACCAGGTGAATGGCTTGACATTGGCGCTAGTCTACAGACCTATGGAAGTGAATATTACAATATACACGATATGTGAGTAGGGGCTGCTTCACTGAGCTGTAGTAACAACTGTGTTAAAAGAGTGATACTTTCTGCAATCTAGCTGATTTGAGATGCCAAATTTTCTACATACAGGTCTTCTAGGATGGTTAAAGATGCCAGGCAGGAAAAGGGACGTTTCATGGTGCGCAGTGGCGCAGGCATATGTAAGGTTGGGGGTCGGGGCGAGTGCCCCCAATCGATTTCCGAATATTTCCAAAAACTTGTAAACTGAATTCAAAGGCATTTAGCTATAGGTTTCTGCAAGGAGAGTAGGGGGAGGTGTGTTCTCGACTAGTAATGATTGTATCATTTTAACCATTTTCTTCTACAAACTATCAGAATTTTGTTTCACTCACACCACACCACACAAGCCAGTGAGCCACAACTGGAAAAAAGGCCGTGGCCGGCTCGACTTGAACCAATTGGTTGTAAACTGGGCCGTTAAACCTCATCTAACTAACTAACTTCACTCACACCATATTGATGTGCTTGTTATCAGCCTCATTGGCATTTTTCATTGGCGTGGGTTCTATAAGTTCGCCAGTTTTCTCTTGCCTAGACTGCTAGACGAAATTAGGCGCTGTTGAAGGGACATACTTTTTGGGGGACTATGTTGCTATTGACCCTGTTGAAACCGGGTCAAGAGAAGGCCCGTGGCCAGGAATTCTGACATGGGGGCAAGGGTACCGCAAAGGTGGACACCGAAGAAGACTATTTGTAGCTGGTGGTGCCACCAGACGATGGCAGTTTGCGGAAACCACAGAGGATGATATCTCAAACCCTACATGGATAATAGCTTAAAGAAATCGGGCCTACATATAAACGTGTTCGATAAACGCGCAAAAAGTTCCCCTTCTCTGCTGGCAATCTTATCCCCCCCCCCCCGCGCTCTTGCGATACAGAGACGTAGAACTTGTGGAAAGTCCCACAAGTGAACGGAAAAAGGCAAAGGCCTTCTCCTACTCCGCGAGCGGAGATGAAAAGTTGAGTGCTTTTCAGACGGTGAGGGAACCATGCTGCCATGGGCTACCATGCTACCATGAGTCCCAAGGGGTGATTCAGCATAAGAGTTCACCGAGTTTATGGTAGAAATCTTCACTGATGCTTTTGTGATAATAATGCCCATGAGTTATAGAACGTGGGTTGTCAGGATTGCGCGCGAAGCGCGCCAAAATTTGGGGGTATACTTCATTGCCCAAAGGGAAAACAGGCATGCAGGCTTTTGAACAGCGAAAGAAATTCATGCGGTGTAAAAAGTTTCAGGACTGTGCAATTACGATCAAAGGCACCACCACTGATGGGGATCTAAGGGTCCTCACGAGGAAGTTTGAAATTTAACACCATGGGTTGCAATTTCTTGGCTTCTAGCAATTCAAGTTATTCACAAGTGTACATTGATAAGAAATGTATGTTAGGCTACTGTACTTGGTGGCTTCGTTTTATCTCAGTTTTGTCATTTTTCGCTTCCGCTTAACTTAAGTACTTTTTTCAAATGGCCTTGCCCTCCTAGGTGCTTATCACTCTCGATTTGCGAAAACGCCGCCGTTGTCGATACCGCCCCTGTAAGGAACCACTGAACTAGGCTTTGCTATTCAAGATGGAATTCGTGACTTGCCACAGACAACTGTGTAAGCTGTATTATGTCGTATTACATCACTTGCTCAGGATTTAGTATTTATACTCACGGAGTGCGAAATAGGACTGAAACTGTCAGGACAGCTTTCTTCTGTCAGGCATTATCAATCCACGAGATGGTGATGGGGTGGAGGGGGGGGGGCGACACATAAACCTAGAAAGTCGGAGTAAGTGTGCATAAGCTTGCAAACGATGGTTTGAATCAGGGCGAAGCCTGCCTTTTTCACTTCGTGTAGAGGTGCCATCCTGAGGAGGCCAGTGGGAAGAATTTTCAGCCCGTACCGTGAGAACGTTAACATATCTGTATAAGGCTATTTTAGGACCTGATTAATTGTGATTCTACATGTTTATGTTTGTTTTGCTTGTTAACTAAATGTAAAACATTTTAAACCGAGGAAGAATGTTTAACAAGCCTAAGACATTTCCTAAGTTGCTAAATAAAAGTTGGCATAGATAACGTACAGTTATTGTAATAACAGAGTTGGAACCCATGACTATTAGACTTTTACGCCCCTCCATACAAAACAATAAAAGAACACAAAGGAAAGATGTGTTACAAGCTTTAGACATTACCTTGCTAATTACTGTTAGCAGAGTTTTTCGACAGTTCTTTGTTTGTTTCGACGGCATCAAATACAACTTGACAGTCCAATCATTTGTTCAAAATGATTCCTCTTTATGTTTCTTTTAAAATCATACACATTTCAACTCATTACGAATCAAATAGACCAGCCAACCTCGCTGCAGAATTAATTTGGGAAATACAACAATCACAAACAATTTACCAACGTTGATTGTATTGCACCATAAACATGAAGTATTGCGCAATCAGTAAAAGGGAGCTGCAGCACTCTAACGATTACTTCAAGATGTGAATATAAGTAAAAGCATAACACCTGGGAAAAGTCCAAAAAATGGACATATATCAACAATTACTACATAAAAGTTCTTGAACTACGTAGTTACAACAATGGCAGAGTACGAACGCATGTCTATTGGACTTTTACACCCTCCTCACTCTGAAAGACAACACAAGAGAAATTGTTAAGTTAGTCGTCGTAGGGACCCATCATGGTGTGAGGAAATCGCTATAGTACGTGGAAACGTACAAGAATAGTCTTGATACATGCATAAAAATGCGTATGTGGTACCCTTAATTATCTGTTTGCCTCCTATATGTAATTAGTAAAAATGTCTATCATATCAAGGTGGAGACGTGCACGTGTAGCCTCTGCAACTGTCTCGGGAAGTTGATCATTCTCAATCTCACCGAAGATTTCATGTAATACGGCAAGGAGTTCGGGACTACAACTGTGTTCAGAATATGCCGAGCAAAAACGTCTCTCAACCTCGGCGAGGTCCTCAGCTGAGGCATTGAGATCCATCTTGTAATTATAGGCCCGAAATACTACAGGTGTGAAGTACATAACATCAGGTACTCCCCGGAAAAAACCATGCCTTTGACTCCTAATTAAGTGTTGATTCCATTCCTGCACAACTTGATCGAAATCTCGTTGTATGATCTTATTAAAGCAGAATCTAAGACAATCAACATGGATATGGTTGGTACGTATTGTCGAAACTGCCGTCATCTCTTCAACTTGAAAAAAATTCTATTCAATAGTTTGAGGACATTCTTGCAAGTTGTCCCCACCATGCCTTTATTCTTTTGTTTGTAACTGATCGTCCATACATGAGGCTTTTATGGCGGCGGAAGTGATCATCATGGTACGACCTTAATGCAATCTGCAAATCGCGAAGGAAAACGTTTTCAGTTCCACGGTCAGCTCTTACAATTTTTGGTACACCACTTATACGTTTTACATAGTCGATGTATAGCTTCGCAACCACTCTTCGATTGTTGTTTCTGTCACCGACATAAAGCCAAAGGATTTTGCGAGAAAAACCGTCTATTGCTGCATGCACAGCAAATCCATACTGCTTTAGATTATCATATCCATCTACATGAATAGGATAATTTGGTCCTGCACACCCATATCTCCTACGAATTATTCGGCGGCTTCTCCTTAAAGCTACTCCGTCTGGATCCAATACATTTAACAGGAGTCGAGTTGTTTCTTGAGTCACTGGTAAGTTGTATGAAGTGCGAAGTCGATGCCACATGGCCCTATAACCTAAGTTTTGACTACTGCCCTCGAGTTCACTTATGGTTGCTACTACGACGTCCATATAATTGAGAGGAGCATCTCGTCTTCTGCATCTAAGATATGCGAGAATCATTCGTACATGCCTCGAGCTAATGGCAATACCATTACGTAGGGCCAGAAAATTAATGATTGTAGTGGCATTGAGTCCGTCAAACCAGCAGTGTAAAACTAAGGCATCCCGGAGTTGAGGTGCATGGATTCTCAGTTCTGCTGCAGTGTAGAGAGGAGGACGTGGAGCAAATATACTAAGTAAAAATACCACAAGAACCAGAAGGACCTATAAAAGTCAAGAAAATGTAGTAAACAACTACGTCCAACATATTCTTCTCTTTACAAAAAAAGGAACATTTCAGTAGACAACTTGTCCTGCCAGGTTTTAGTGCATATGTTTTCAATTTTCTTTTCATTTTGTGACTACACATGAGTACGCAGTTACCCTAGTCTATTTTTAAGATGGACTTGCATATCACCCCAAGTATGACTTTTACTTGGGGGTAAGCAAAAGTCACATTTGGTGACTACTCTTTGATTGGCATCAGAGTTACAAAATTCAAAAGATGCATATCAGCTCATGTTACCCAGCATGCACAGGGTGTTTTGATTACACATGAGGGCCTCGAAACCTCACCAGAATATGACCTTAAGCAATAAACTATGTTTGTGTCTGCACAAGGAGAAGCTAAATACAGTTATGGGCGGGGCTAGAACTAAGTTGGGAGAATTGGACTGTCTGGGATGAGAATATTTCCCCTTTAAAACACCAGATTAATTTACAAATTGTCTCTTACTTTTTCCTTAGAAGTATCTTTTATCATGTGTTTGAACAAAAGTATAAAATGTCTAAGGTAAACCTAGGGGTTAATCTGCTCGAATTTACCAAATAAGTAACAAAATATTCTAACATGATTGAAAGATATTATTTCTGAATTAAGATACCAGGATATATTAATTCATTTGGGGTGACTGCATTTTACCTTTAACATTCGTTGTAGCTCCATGATTGAACAAACAAACATATTTGGTATGCTTATTAAGTAAAGCAAGTATCACCAAGTTACAGGGAAATTATTGTAATGTGTTAACACTGCATCAACTAGACACAGACAGAAAATAGCTTCTAACGGTATTTAACCTTTCTTCAAAACACTTGAATCATTGTAAGAATTAAGAAATGTTTCGTAACTTGAAAATGATTAAGTTTGTATGGATAAAATAATCATATGCTTCGAAGCTGTAGTTTTTGTGTGAGAACCTTTTATCCTGAATATAAGGTTACTCAGCTTCCTTAATAATATTGTTTCAAACGCATATAGAGAGAGACAAGGATGAAACCAGCGTCGATGATGACCTATATGTGTATCATCAGCATATATGTGAAAAGACAAGTTGTGTTCTCGGATTATATCATCAATAGGTAGAATGAAGGTTGTAAAAACGAGAGGGCTTATGATTGACCCCTGAGGTAGGCCTACACTACAACTAAGTGGAATGAAGTTAGAAAATTTTCAATCAATAGTGACACGACTAAATCTATTCGACATATGTGATTGGAACCAATTAGAGCAGGACTAGAAACACCCAGAGCTAATTGGAGTCTGCGAATGAGAGTGCCATGGGCAATGGTGTCGAAAGCTAATGTGAGGTCTAACATAAATAACATTACTAACAACACCACTCTACTTATCACATCGCTG
>WURT03104480.1:0-12283 GCA_009936505.3 Holothuria glaberrima
ATGACATCATAACAGACTTGCTACAAGTCATCATTTTTTGCAAATGGTGGCACCCTGTCATTGCAATAAATAGCTATGTCTCTAGAACGTAGCAAGCTATAATAAAGCTGTTTGCTGCTACTTGTTTGTGATTTTTTGCTTTAACATATGTACCTACCTAGAAAGCAGTATTTCTTTGGCCTTTAATACTTACATAAGAGAGTCAAAATCTCAGTATATCTTTTGAAACAGAATTAAAGTGCAATTATGGTTGCCGGACAAATAACCCCCAGACAAACACCTCCCGGACAAACACCCCCATGGACAAACACCCCCATGGACAAATACCCCCGAGGACAATTACCCACCTGACAATTACACCCGGACAAGTACCCTCTGGACAATTACCCCGAGGACAATCACCCCCGGCAATAACCTCCGAAAAGGAAAACTCCGCCCGCCGCAAATACACCCTGCACACCCCGGTTACTACCAGAATTGTACCAGAATTCGTTCGCCCCGACCCCATCAACCCAGCGTACGCAGCAGCTGGGCGAATTGTTTTAGCTGGTGAATCCAACGGCATAAACCAAGGAGGCCTGGGAACACTTGTGCCATTTCCTGCATTGTAGTGGTCATGTTTAGGGAAAATTTCTACTCTTCGCCGGATCAATAGTCGCGCTCCGCTTATTCTGAACAGAACAGGCTTACTTAAAACATTCTCTTAAACGTGAAAGCTGAAAGTCATGTTTCTTTAATATGGGAATTACTGAAAACGTCAAAGCATCTGACAATTTCTCGTTTTGCTTACATTCAAAGACAGAATATGTGTATGAAGTTAGTAGAAATTTACCTGATATTCCATGTATTCTGTATAACAAACTTTAATATAAAATAACTTAGCTGTTAAAGACTGCTTATCCACAAAATCACCAGGGTTGAAGAATAAGGTGCATGAAATCGGCTTGACGTTTCGACTGTTGGACAGTCTTCTCCAGAGGGAGACGTACTTCAAATTTAATAGTATTAAAATTAATACGAAGTGAATGTATCTTCGAGACACATTTTGGCGTCAGCATACCAGAATACTTGAACAAATAGACATGAACAAAATAAGTTTCCAACTTCAAGGGCCTCGTTTCTAACGACGAATATCGCTTGCTATATCCGCTTTCGGCACCTTTGTAGTTTTTGCAGTCTGAAGTTTGCACTCAATAACACATTAAAGGTTATAACTTACTAAAACAACACTGGACATGCAACAAAATCGGAATACCACGTTAACATCACCTTTTTACGAAGGAAATACTTAATGATAATACTTTTGTTTTCTTAAAGTACTTAATTTAATAATTTGGGACGACCGTCTGGGTAAAGGCTAATTACACACTCGTTTTTCAGAGATCGGTAGGCACCATTTCATACAGGGATTCTTTACGCATTATTGCCGTACAGAACAAACATTGGGGTAATATTCATCCCTGTCGTTGGAGTGTTACGATTCCAAATGGTGGTCCTTGTTGTCAGTCCCGTGACGTAAGATCGGACACGAAAATACGGCGCGTTTTGTGCGCAATCTAGCTCGTGCCACAGTAGGATTTTATACGCTTTAAAGAGTATCCAGTTGGATTTTGTTTACCATACAACCCCAATCTGAAGGTCCTGTAAGTACGTCCCTGTCTATAAGCTGATACAATATCGGTATTTTGTAGCAATTAAGATCAAAATATAACATTGTAAATAACAACATATTACCTAGGAAGATTTATTGCACATGCCTCAATTTTTGTTCTATTGGTGCGTCGTCGCGCCTGTGGTTTTCTGTGTGTACCGAATATGTGTGTAAACTGAATTTGCCTGTAACTTCAGATTTGCGTGTACACTGTTTTTGTGTTTGTAAGCTGGGGCCCCTTGTCGACTTGTCTCGAAGGTGATTTACTCTTCCTTGTTGTGGGTATTTTCGTACGGTACTCATAGTACAACGAGGCAGGTTTATAACTATTACAATCCGACCCTGCTCCCTCCCCCATCACGGACTCCTGGCGCCCGGCGCCAATGATGAACGTTTAGTCTTGCCTAAGAATGGCAAAATATAGCACCATTTTGCATCTAAGTATACTTTTGTACAGTAAAAATCTCTCAAAGGTGAGGGGAACACCCCATGAAAAATTCCGGGTAAGGGCCTGGCACTACCGGCCTTTGTGAAAACTACAAGGAGAACCTATTATTCTACATGGTGGGCAATTTGTGGGCAATGTAACAAACACTAATTCATATTTATAGTTGGCATGCATTATTATTGTTACTAGGAAACTTACATTGATTTCTCACATTATCTTCATTCTTAATGCAAAAGAATGATTAGTCAAAGAGAATAGGTTTTCTCTCAAATGGCAGTGACGAGGTGATCTCAAGCCTCTTTTTTCTTATGTTTCACCCAATCATACATACTATTATGAAACCTAACAGGCGCGGCAATTGTGCTGGTATAATGGGTTAGACCGTAACCGGTTTTGACTGATAGACCAGCGCTCCTTGATACAATGGAACCCGGAGATGAATTGCCGGCTGACTATTCAAGTGACGGGGAAAAGGGGGTATGGAATGTGATGGCACACCGAAATTGAGGGATTGGACCGTAGTTGTGCTTGCCACGCCCTCCTCTCTGCTCATCCCATCTTAAAATGGCTAAACATAGCCCAGAATAGCAAAAAAATCAAGTAAAATTACTCCAAAAACTTGAAAATGGTGAATGAAATTAGTCGAAATAATTGGGGGATTATTAATACAGAACAGTGTCTCTATAACTAATACAAAATTAATGGTAACTACCATCAGTTACCACAGCTACCCAACCTTGCTTCTTCATCCGCCGTCCCCCTATCTTACCCCGGAACACGACCCATTCCCAACCCTATCCATGATTTTTGGGGCTTAGATATGAAAAGCCCGTTTTCGAGACTTTTCAAAAAGTCGGGGTGGGAATTGTACAGAGATCGGGGCACACGACGACCCTAGTGATGCCAGTTTGAATGAAAAGCCCGTTTTCGGGGCTTTTTAAAAAGTCGGGGTGGGAATTTTACAGGGGTCGGGGCACACGACGACCCTAGTGATGCCAGTTTGAGAGACACCCTGACCCAATTGTGAAAATGCTCTCGCATTTGCCCGAGGGGCCTGAGTATATGGTGGGGCTCGCCACCAACTAAACTCGAAAAAAGACCTATATATCCGTTGCTGCACCCGTCCCCGATATTTGTCGGCATTTGCCCAATGTGTATTTATCCGGGGAGTATTCGGCCGAGGGGGTAGTTGTCCGGGTGGGTTTTGTTCTCAAGGGTTATTGTCCGAGGGGTATCCGTCCGGGTGGTAGTTGTTCTGGGGGTTATTGACTGGGGTAATCGTCCGGGGTATAATGTTCGGGGGGTATCCGTCCGGGTGGGTATTTGTCTGGGGGTTATTTGTCCGGTCACGGCAATTATATGAAGCTATAAATTAAAGGACAAATTTGTACTCTTTGGGTTTTGAAAAATAATGAATTGTGTCAATGTTTTTAATATCATGACATAAATTTGAACATTTACAGTAACCCCACAGTTAATTATATTACTTGATACGTGCATTTATAAATGGCGGTACTGAATTTAAGGACTGCATTTTCTCAAAGTGTAAAGATTTCAGTCAGTTCGTATAAAAAGTTTCCAAATCATGTTGTGCATTAAAGGATATATAGTATGTAACAATTAGCATCCTAAATCGAGGACGATTTATTTTCCATAGGCAAAGTATGTAACATCTAAAAACAGCTGTCCCCCAAAGTCCTGAAGTATGTAACCATTAAAAACGGCTGTCCCCTTAAGTCCAATCAGAATGTGGCAGCTGTAGCTTTTTATAATCATTTGAATGTACAAATCCCTTACATTATGTTAAGCTTTGCGTTACACCTGTTTTGAGACACATCACCGTGCTCGTAAAGTACTTTATACACGGGGCAGAACAGCCCGAGACTTCGAATAGACAGGAAGGTAACACATATACAGTGTCTGTGCATCATTTTTCATCCTGTGTCAACCCTTCGCCTAAGGAGTTGCCTTGATTTTGATTGTAAACCCGACGGCACGTTATAATGGCATTAATATTCGGTAATGCTGGATTAAAATTTAAAACAAGTGGGAATTTGCGGCTAGAAGTATTCTTTTTCTGAGGCTTGAGGAATGCAGACCTCATGATGCTTGTTTGCCCTATCAAATTGCTCTTGGACAAGCTGAGGATCGTAACCTCTAGCCACTAAGTATGCTTTGTATTCATTAAGTCTACCGGTTTAAAAACTCAGAGGTCGAACAAATTCGTTTAATCCTGAGTGCTATACTGTATGGTACGATCTAGTGCCTTCGTGACCTCCACATGTGGCAACCCTCAGGCCTCCTGTACTGCCCTGTCGCAACTTCTTTTGGTGTTCTGGTGCCACAACCGGCCCACCCCTGGGGTCCTCGGCGATATCACCCTCGCCGTACTTGGAAGATATGACCTCTCCCACCTCTTCACCAGTTGCAAACCTCAGGCCTCCTGTACTATCCTGATGCAACTCCTCCTGGTGCCCTAGCGCCACAACCGGTCCAGCCCTGGGGTCCTCGGCGATATCACCCTCGCCGTTCCTGGAAGATATTACCTCTTCCACCCCTTCGCAAACACCAAAAGTTGTATCCTTGTACCCTGCCTAGTCGCTAAAATTGGCTATTCTTACCGGGAGATTCCCTGCTCCCAACCTGAACAAACACCGTGCAACTAGAACGCCCCTTTTCTCCAGAAGTTCCGCAGATGGCTGAATGATCCCTACCTCACCAGCAAATTCCTCCTGGACGTTCTTTACCCTGGCCTCCACAATCATTTCTGAATTAGCTGGCAGTACAAAAGTCTCTGACGAAATTACCCGGCTCGAAAAATCCCCTCTTTCGGCTTCGCTGGGCTCGCGCATTGGTTGTTCGCTGTCCAGCGTCACTCTCCCCATTCGTGCATTGATGACGCAGTTATGTTGTTTCAAGAAATCAAGGCCTAGAATACAATCAGGTCCAATGTCTGCAACTCAAAATTCATGACTTAGTCCTTTATCGCCAATTGTTACCATCATTTCAGCTTTCCCTAGTCTCGGCACGCTCTTTCCATCAGCCAGTACCATGCTCAACCCTTTCAGCTGTAGTTGACTTTCAGCTGTAGTTGAGGTCTCTCATCTGGCTTAACTGTGAAGAAGATACCGGCTTGAATAATAGAAATGTTAGCGAGAGTGTCCACAAGGCATGTCATAGTTTTGGCACACAATGACCCGCGAAGATAGATTCCATCTTGAGCCAAGCCTGGAATTCCCTCTTGCACTGCCACACAATGGGTCTACTCTGATCACCTTCTACTGCTGGGGTGCGACCCCCTGTCCCGACAGTTGGGAGTTTTCCGATGGTACCAAGTTCTGCGTCTCTTGTGGGTCCGACTGAGCCTTGTGGCCCTCTGGGCAGTCACTTTTAAAGTGTCTAGGCTTCCTACAACGGAAGCAGATTGGAACGCCATCCTCCGTACGGGAAGGTCCACGGTCAGATTCTGCAGAACCTTTAACCCATCTCTTTCCTTGTCCAGAGCCCTGCTCCACCCTTTCCTGCAGCGTTTGCATCTCGTGTTTTAACGTCTTCAACATACTTTGCATATCTCCAAGTGTTTCTTGGTACATCTTCATACCTTCGGCTATGGCACTGGACACACTTTCACTCACATTATTGGTACTAGCCCTGGGAGTCGGTCCACTATTGTTTGGTCTCTCCACTGCCCTCAGCGCCTTCCTTCCCGAAAAGTTTCTTTGTCTCTTAGCTGTTTGAAAGGCCTCCATCTCCAGTGATACCCTAAGAGCCTCATCCAAGGTTCGGGGTCGTGCTTGATACACCGCCAGCCTTACTTCCGGGTCATCAAGCGCATCCATGAAGTGGTCCTTTGCCATTAAACCCTGGACTTCCGATGGTGCATCTGGGTAGGCCTGTCATGTCAATCGCCTGATCTCTTGTGCTAGTTGGGGCAGGGGCTCTTCATTCCTCCCACCTCGATTTTTCAGTTGATACGAAATACTTCTGTTTGGTGAGCAGGGTCGAAGCGGCGTGATAAAACATTTACCAGGGATGGAAAGTCTCTCCGGGCATGCATGTTGAGATCAGCTAAAACCGCCTGTGCTTCCCCCCGCAGACTAGCAGCCAGACACATAGCCATCACTGTCTGGCTCCACCCATGCAGTTCAGCGACAACTTCAAATTGGGCTTAGTAGTCTTCCCATGGTGAACTGCCATCATAAATTCCAGGGCGAATTCCTGTAGTACCCCTAACTGGCACACCCTCATCTGCTGGGAATTTTGCACTCCTTCTCTTCGGGTACCTGTTCCTCTGCTTTCTCTCGTCGCCCATTCTCGCAAAGGGGTTGGTGGTCTCGGTCCCTACGTCTCCTACGTGGACACTGGTAAACGAGTTCAAGGGGGAAAAGGCCCTCTCTTCTCCAGTAGTCGCCTGCAAGACCCTCGGAACGCCAAGGTCATCGGGGTACACCCTTCCTTCACACTGTCGAGTACTGTCCTCCCTCGAGCGACTCCTACGATCATCCTCCCCAGGCACATTGGTAGTGGGACGTCTTTTGGGGGTAAGTTGAATCAAATCCTCCCCATGCCAACCACCCAATGTCCCACGAGACCTCTGATCCGTCATAATCCTCGTCCGGACATACCTGTTCAAAATCCATACTGAAAACAAGTTAAAACGGTAAATAATTTGTCTGGTCAATCCCACCGCTGCCACCAGTTGTAACGCGCCGCCAAAAAATATGTGCGGTTCGGGGATTGACCTAAAGTTACAAATCACTTACCCTTAAAGTAGTCAGAAAGACGACATGACACATCTTTTAAAATTTCTCTAATATTATTTACACAGTTACTGCCACCAAATTACATCCGTCAAATCACCACTGAACAAAATGATAAAGATAAAAGGACAGATAATTAAAAGGACAAATTACAATACAGTGTCTCGTGCATCAGTCAACGGTTCAGGCAACGTCTCCGGCGTCTGCTAACGGCCACAGTCCCCGACCGGTCGCCCTTCTCTGGAAGCCTCCGCCTGGACCGGCTTCAAGGTCTCCGTCTTCTGTCCTGGAACGCCGTCTGCCCTCACCAGCCGGCTGCTCCCAAGGGTGAGGAGTTGTCCCAGTTCCTTCACTGTACAGAGGCCCTTCGCATAATATCCCAGCAACACTGTAAATGGTCGACACCGTCCTTCACTGTACAAGAGGGCAGACGCGACTCCTTACTGTACGAAAGGCCTCCGAAGTTTTCTTACTGTGTGCGGGGTTGGTGCATCTCCTTACTGTACGAAAGGCTTTCTCCGATTCTTCAGTGTGTAAAGGGGTTGACACATCTACTTAACTATATACAAGGCCTTCGTAAACTCTTCAGTGTGTAAAAGGGCTAACGCAACTTCTTAACCACATAAAAGACCCTAACAAAACTCTTCAGTGTGTACAGGGTTGACGCAACTTCTTCACTGTATACAAAAAGGTCTTTGTAAACTCTTCAGTGTGTAAAGGGGTGAACGCAACTTCTTAACTGTATACAAAAAGGCCTTCCTACATTCTTCACTGTGGGGGATTATCATGTACTCTCACAGGGGTACCTAACTTTCACGTCCCACGTCAGTCGAATCCCTCCTTATCTGCCTTCCAAAGGCACTGCTAGACCCACCTTAGCATCGAAAGCGAATTATTTAAAGAAGCATGCGAAGAACTGTTTTCCCCGGCCCAGACTTCCGAGAGCAGAAAAGTATAACGTATACTCGAATGGATGTGGGCTTAATCAGTCTATATTCTACCTATTAAAATACAGATTTTCCCGACTTCAATTTACAGTTTAATTCTATGATTCCTACGGCTTACCGATCCTAACAAAATTCTCTCTTTCCGCCCGGCTACTACTTTCTCTCTTAGTATCTCTTCACGTGCTTCTCCCTGTGTCTCTCACGGCACTCCTGCTCTCATTCGTATCTCTCTTGCGTCTCCCCTAGCATGCCCACGTGCACTCTTTATAGACCGCGGAGATGCCCAATCACCAGCCCGGGATTCTTGAGCCCCTCCCATCCGCGTGCAGCCCAGTATACCGTGCACACTTCTGTGCACCACTTCCTTGACGAGGATAACCAATCAGCTCCTACTAGTGCAACTGACATTCATGAGACATATAAGTGCCGAGCTTCCGGCCGCTTCAGCGCTGGATATTCGCGGCGTGGATTATAACCAAAACAAAAAACAAACAAAAATCTCGGCCGCGTTACACATTCTTACGTCCCTTGGCAGTGCCATGAATTTGCAAAAAAGTTACCTTTAAAACATGAGTTATTAAACTTAAAACATATTTCAACAGCTTCTAAAATACATTCGTTACAAGGTATATTAGAATCTCTCATAGCCAAAGCTTCTTTCACAGCTTTTATCACTAAGTTGTTGTCAACATTAGAAAATATGGCTGTGACATCCCACGAGACCAATAAAGTACGGGGGCCTAAGCAGGGAGAATTACTAAAATCTAAAAGTTTATTAAGAAAATCCGTCGTATCTTTAACATACGAGGGGGTCTTTTGGGCAAGCGGTTTAAGAAAAATACGGGTAAAAGTAGACAGGTTTTCAATAGCTGTGTTACAGCCTGAGGTTATGAGTCTAATAGGGCTACCTTCCTTATAGGTCTTAACCAAGCCAAACGCTTTCCCTGGTTTGGTGTTCTTGTTGACTACACAATCCGCTGTCTTGTCGTCAATTTGCCCTCTGCTTAACCATTTGGAAGCCCAATTTGCAACTACCACTAGGGTATTTTCTGTGGGATCCTCTTCAAATTGGGAAAAATGCAATGGGTTGGTGAGTTGTGTTAAAATTTTATCATCATACTCAGTGCTATCTAAAAACAACAAATTTACCTCCTGTATCTTGTGTCGATACACAAACATTGGTGGAATACTCTACACTGTAGAGAGTTTGGCGCTCTTCCTTAGTTAAATTGTCTTTAAATTGGCGAACCTTCTTTGGGTCAAGAATCTCCCGAGAAACTGCAGAGATGAAATTTTCCACAGCTGGATCCTTCGACTTGGGAGTTTGCCATTTACCACGAATCCTTAGTTGGTGATGTAAATTAGAAAATGTGTCATCTTTGCTACTCACCTCAGAACCATCAAAGTACACCGCTAGACGTAGTCTTCTATTAAATGTGTCAAGGTCCTCCCTAACTTTTAACCAGTTAATATCGCATGGTGCAGGGCAAAAGGAAGGCCCCTTAGACAGGAATTCAAGTGTTGCATTGCTGCATGCCATCTTGCTTAAATTTACCGGGGTATGATGAGGAAGAACGGTTTCTGGTGTTGAATTTTCAGATGCCCTGTTGAACCGCTTCTTTGCCTTTCTGACACTGGCTTTTCTTAATGATGAATTAAACCTTCTGTCCCTGCGAAAAACGGGCTTCGTGGATTCTGGGCCGGGCTGAGAAATGCTGTCCCTTGCTATCTTAAAGGACGACGTGGCTTTGAGTCTTACTTTTATGTTCAACGCGCGCTGTTGGGCACCATTACAAACTGAAATAGCTTGTTCCTTACTAAAGTTAGTGAAAAGAGATTGGCATTCCATGTTCAGTAAGGATTCTATTTTAACTGCTTCTTCCTTGGTAAAAGAGATAAGTTCTCTCAAGATACTTAACGATGCCGATTTCAAATGTAGTTGGCACTTGCTCTTTAAGTTTAGGTCATGGGTTCCTAGGGCTAAATTGAACTTTGAAGCCCTTTAGGAATCAAGGTCTTGTCCAAATAAGCATTTAAGTGTTATGGTGTTACAATCGAATGCGTTTGGCCCAGAGGTTTCTGATGGTGAACGCTTGCTTCATGGTCTAGCGAAACATCGGATCAAAAATAATTCAAAAGTATCCAAGAATTTAATGTAGACAAGAAAATGTAAACTTTGGACCACAACGATGTTTCAGAGGTGTGAACAGGATCCAGAAGGATTCACAGAATTCTAGTTGAAGTCGTATGTAAACTTGAATGAAAATACTAGAAATACAACTGAACACACAGAGATGACACGTACACCTTGAGTCGAGTAGCTTTCGGCTATCTTATCAGCCTTCTTCAGCTCGAATGAAGCACTGTTTAAAAACGTTCAATGTAAAACCGTTAGACTAAAAACATCCTAAATGGGATATAAGCAAGTAAAACGTAGCGTCCGAATGTGAGGCCGAATCCTGTGCTGGCTTCAGAATGTGAGGCCGAATCCTGTGCTGGCTTCAGAATGCACGAAACTTGGCCTATTTTTACCCTTTTTTGATCCTGTGCTAGCTTCAGACTACGCTACAGACGGACGATAATAGCCTGCGCAGCTATCCACGCGGTCTTTCTTACAGAAACACGAAACAGAGGTGGAGCGACGTATATGGTTGGCCGGGTGGACGTAAGTTAGTTAGATGAGGTTTAACGGCCCAGTTTACAACCAATTGTCGAGCCGGCCACGGCCTTTTTTCCAGTTGTGGCTCACTGGCTTGTTTTCCCTTACTCCATTGCTTATGCGGAGCACCACGCACAACGGCAGAAGGTTCCATTTCTAAAGTCTTTGGTATGACTCGACCTGGCAATCGAACCCGGGCCTCCCGCGTGAGAGGCGGATGCTCTAACCACTAGACCAAACACGCGGTCCCTCGGGTGGAGGTAAGACGAACTGATTTCTAGGTGAAGAAAAACACAAAATGGCGCTCCAAAGGTTACATAAATGGAGTTCACTTGGAGGCATTGCATGCATGGTTTTCTTTTAAACTGAAAATATTACTGCAGCAGAGGATATAGCGTAGAAGTACGATATATCAAATAACATTATCATAAAGGCTATACCCAAAAAGAATCATTTATAAAGTGGAATTTAGAAGCAAATTTGAAACGCTGAAGTATGTGTTTAGAATGAAACAATCATTTTCTTTGTTACTTAAAAGTATCTGTCATGCGGTTTGTGACGTCAAATGATGATGGGCTAGACAGTAGAAAACATACGAGAAGAATGAGTAGTGTCTCCTTGAAACGTGTGATAAAAGAACACTGATATATACTTGACCAAACCATAGGAGTAAAGGGATGTTTTAGCTGGGGCTGAACGTTGTATCGAAACACTGTCGAGGGGAGGTGTTTAAGGAAGTGGAGTGTCCGGACCTTCTCCCTTTTGGAAATTTTTAATTATTATATGAGGGAAATTTTTAATTATATGAGGTTACTTAGGTGCAGTTGGTGGGATATATTGTGCCAATTTTATGGAAAATTACTGCAATATTGTGATATTTGTGTTACGGAGGAAACAAATAAGGGTATTCTTCCTTGAATTGCGGGTCATGGCATACTTTCCACCAAATTTTTTGATTAAGGGCCTTTAGCCCCTCAACCCAACCCCTACTTCATACGCCTATGAACCATAAATGGGCAGTGGTGGGCCGAAGGACAACATACCCAGATAACACAAAGCATTGCCGTTACGTCGGGCCAATGTTGGCAACCGTTGGAAACAGTTGGTATTATGTTGTGTAGGCAACTAAAGGCAGGGGCAACATTTCGCCTACCATGTGCAGCCAGCAATTGTAAATTACATGTATTGCCAACATTTTACCAACATTTATAGGAAAACTATAGGGCATCATGCATTTAACCAACATTAAACCAACTTTAAGTAGCCAACTGTTGGGTGCTTTACATTTAACCTACATTGAACAACTGTCATGAAACCAATCTTTGGTCATTATGTGTTCAACCAACCATAGGCGTACGAGGCGGGGGAAGGGGGAAGAGTGCCCCCCCACAATTTTCTGAGGTCGAAAATTCGGGCCAAAAAATGACCGAAATTCGGGCACAGAATAGGTGAAATTTCGGCAGAGGTGAAGAAAAAGTGAAAAGATTGCCCAAATTTCTGCTGAGATCCCGAATTTTTGATCGAATTCCTCAAAAAAGTGCAAAAATTTTCATGTAGTTATTTGCCAGTATCACCTCTATCAGACTTTTGAAAAGTCTGTGATATGCACAGTCCTAATCACTTCCATATCCAGATCTCATAAGACATAAGTAGACTTGCTAATGGTATATACAGTCTAACAATTTACTGTTCATTTACTCCGCACAGTGTGGTTCTGATTTACCCCAAGAACTGAGTAAAGAATTCGCTTAAACAAGCAAGATGAAAAGATTTCCTAAAAAAGTAGAAATTCTTGGAAATATATCCAACTCAAATTTA